>VZQC01007596.1:159649-170481 GCA_009823505.1 Rhizomys pruinosus
GAGGCAATTTCAACAGAAGGAGGCGTCTACCAATACTCAAGTGAAGAGTCTTATCTATTAGATTTATAGTGAAAATATTTTGGATTCTGCGGATACAACAGGGCAGGGAATAACATGTTGCTTCTTAGTGGCACTAGTTCATCACCGAGAATGAATTCTCAGTCAGTAGCCATAAGAAGGAACGAGGCGATGAAATACGACATTAAAATGCACACAGAAAAGAATATGGAAACAAAAAAAGTGAGAACAAATCAGAGACATGCTGGGACATATGGACAAGACATGCAAAACCTCCCACATCATAGGCGGATATCGGAAGGAGAAGTAATCTCCAAAGGACAACAGTACTGGAACAAAACTTCTACAATAATATAGAAGAAAAACATTCCCAAAACTTGCAAAATGATTTAAACCACCTTACAAAATACAAAGACGAAGCACATAGGAAAACCAACTAGACAAGGATCAGAAGGAGAGAAAAAAAACTCCCACACATCCTCGCATAAGCATATCTATCAACAGTTTTAATAAAAATTCTAAGACGGACCACCTCTTTACAAGCCATCGCCTAAAATTAAAAACAAGAAACATTGGAGAGCAGGGAGGACAGAGGTGAAGCTGACAGATCGGAGGAATCTTTGTGAGTTCAAACGGCCGAGCCTGTCTCCAGAGTTTGGTGAGTTTCCAGGACAGTGGAAGGCTAAAGCAAAGCCACAGGGCGACCCAATGCGTTTTATCTTTTCTCGTAAAAAAGCCTCCCCCCAAAAAAATTCTAGATGCCCAAAACAAAGAAAAAACACTGAAAACAACGAGAGAAAAGCAACAAATTACATATAAGGGGAAACCCATCAGAATTACAGCTGACTTCTTAGTGCAAACTATGAAAGCCAGAAGAAAATGGACCAAAGTATTCCCAGTACTAAACGACTATAGATGCTAACTCAGATTCCTATACCCAGCAAAAATTGTCTATCATAGTTGAAGGAGAAAGAAAAATCTTCCATGATGTAAACAAGATGAAAGAATACATGTCCAGGAAACCAACCCTTCAGAAAATACTCAAAGCAATTCAAAGAACAGAAGAGAGGAACAACTATCCCCAAACAGTGAGAGAGAGACACTAATAAAAGTACAACTACAAGCTGGGGATGGTTGTTCACGCCTTTAATCTTAGCACTTGGGAGGCAGAGGAAGGCAGATCTTTGTGAGTTCAAGGCCAGCCTGGTCTACAGAGTGAGTTCCAGGACAGCTGGGGCAACAGGGAGACCCTGTGTCTAAAAGACCAAAACATAAATAAATAAATAAATAAATAAATAAATAAATAAATAAATATGAAAATATGAACCTAGACCAAGAATGCAAACAGAAAGTAGGATGAAAAGAAGCAACACACATCTCTCAATAATAACCTTCAATATTAATGGGCTAAATTCCCCTATCAAAAGACATAGACTGGGAGAATGGATTAGAAAACAGAATCCATCTCTATGCTGTCTACAGGAAACACATCTCACCCTCAAGGATAGGCACAAACTTAAATTGAAAGAATGGAAAAAAATTTTTCCAAGCAAATGGAACCAAAAAGCAAGCAGGAGTTGCCATTCTTATTTTTCTAAGCCTAATTCTGATATATTCTAAGCACCATGAGATACCAAAAATGATCACAACATATAAGTTTTGTTGCTTTCCAAGTCTAATTTTTATTAGGTGACTCAAATAATGTACATTTCAAATATAAATGTCCCAAATTTTCAGTTGTTGGCATAATACTTTATAATCAGTTATAAAAAAAAATGAATGTATATTTAAGAATGTTCCCTAAAAGATAAAAAGTGGCCCAGAGTTTATCTTTAACTACATTATCTATAAACTATCTCAGAAAATGGCTGGATGCAATCAATATTATTAGATGTTGACTGTGGTGTCACTGCCGAGATTTGTGGTGGGGCCCACTTAACCCTGGGATGACCCATGTGGAAAATACGCTCAGGAAAGCACACCATGTGTACGCAGGTTGAGGTTCAAATGCAGAGAGAGATTTTATTCCAACATTCTGCTTATTCTTCACTACACCCCACTCCATGGGTGTGGCCAGGGAGGTACCATTGGCTTAGAACCCAACCCATCTTAACTAAGTTTTCCCACAGTTGACCTTTTACAAGACCTGAAACATTACAGTAAGGTACAAATGGAAATTAACCTTTTTTGTTACATACTGTTAGGAAAACATATTTCTTAAATTGAAGCTATATAAACACATGCATGTTTGAATAATTGAAGATTAATGTCCATTATTTTAATGGCTAACATCTGTCTGGTATGAAAACAATCTGATATTGAATTTGAGCAGAATTAGACTAAGCATATTTTAAAATTGTTTTCAATTTTTTTTAATTAAGCAATTGTGTGGGGGCCTTATTTGACATGATAAAAAAAATCCACTCTATTTTTCCCCTTTAGTTTCAAATGTATGCTAACATGGGTGTCACCCTATGCCAAGGCCTAACATTCATTCCTTGTGATATGCTACTTCTGGTTTTTCTACATTAATACAAAATGGAAATTATGTATTGTCTGCTAACCTAAGAAACATCCAAATGAATTTAGACAGAGGAATTTCTCTGCTTGATCTTTTGATAATATTTCTTTAATTTTGAACACAACCAATGTGAACTGGATGTAATTCTGACAACTTTATTGCTTTCTGGTACTTGTTAGATGTATTTGTAAGTCACATAAATAATTGCATCAGCTAGAGGAGTCAAATCATTAATAGGAGGCTCTCATTGAATGTCCTGCACAGTGTGTTCTGGGCCTGATTAAAAGGAGACATTCCTAAACTTCGTAAGATCATTCTCCTCTGAGGATCAAGTCTTCAGAGATATGAAGGCAGAGGCAGGCTTGATTTACCAAGCTCTTTGATGAAACATACCCAATAAATTCTGTTATTCTCTGACCCGATTTTTGCCAATCTTTTTTGAGGGGAAGTTTTTGGCCCTTGTCTCAAAACAACATCTTCTTTCAACTAATTTCTCCCTAGAAATTCCTGTTTCAAGATAGCAGTTAGCTGCTGTGCCCTGGGTACAAAAGATTTAAGCTTCCCTTGACAGCTAGATTTCTTAAGAGGTTTCCATTAACGTGAAAAACTGCTTTACTGTGCTAGTCTTGGCTATCAGACAGCACTGGATGAATTTTAAATGTCTGCATTACCTATTGTTAGTTTCTTCACTTTATTCTAGTATGCATAGCATGTTCTTTCAAGACAAAGATGACACTACTGCTCACCCTTTGGAAAATTGTTTTGCAAGTAACTTTAAAGAATGTTCAGTGACTCATGCACCCTCATTGCATTCCCCTTTGTGACTAAAAACAAGTCTTCTGAGAGAGTTGGCTACATTTGAAGTTCAATCTGTGGTCACTGAGAAAACTGATGAGAACTAGACCAAAGTACTAGACTCCATGGCCTTTGCCCTCCTTCCACTGCTCTCACCTCTCCCAAGAGAAATGGGAGTAAAAGTCTCGAGTCAGTGCTCGCAACATTCTTCATATGGATGGTGAAGATGCTGATATCTTGATTTATCCTNTCGACTAAGCATATTTTAAAATTGTTTTCAATTTTTTTTAATTAAGCAATTGTGTGGGGGCCTTATTTGACATGATAAAAAAAATCCACTCTATTTTTCCCCTTTAGTTTCAAATGTATGCTAACATGGGTGTCACCCTATGCCAAGGCCTAACATTCATTCCTTGTGATATGCTAGTTCTGGTTTTTCTACATTAATACAAAATGGAAATTATGTATTGTCTGCTAACCTAAGAAACATCCAAATGAATTTAGACAGAGGAATTTCTCTGCTTGATCTTTTGATAATATTTCTTTAATTTTGAACACAACCAATGTGAACTGGATGTAATTCTGACAACTTTATTGCTTTCTGGTACTTGTTAGATGTATTTGTAAGTCACATAAATAATTGCATCAGCTAGAGGAGTCAAATCATTAATAGGAGGCTCTCATTGAATGTCCTGCACAGTGTGTTCTGGGCCTGATTAAAAGGAGACATTCCTAAACTTCGTAAGATCATTCTCCTCTGAGGATCAAGTCTTCAGAGATATGAAGGCAGAGGCAGGCTTGATTTACCAAGCTCTTTGATGAAACATACCCAATAAATTCTGTTATTCTCTGACCCGATTTTTGCCAATCTTTTTTGAGGGGAAGTTTTTGGCCCTTGTCTCAAAACAACATCTTCTTTCAACTAATTTCTCCCTAGAAATTCCTGTTTCAAGATAGCAGTTAGCTGCTGTGCCCTGGGTACAAAAGATTTAAGCTTCCCTTGACAGCTAGATTTCTTAAGAGGTTTCCATTAACGTGAAAAACTGCTTTACTGTGCTAGTCTTGGCTATCAGACAGCACTGGATGAATTTTAAATGTCTGCATTACCTATTGTTAGTTTCTTCACTTTATTCTAGTATGCATAGCATGTTCTTTCAAGACAAAGATGACACTACTGCTCACCCTTTGGAAAATTGTTTTGCAAGTAACTTTAAAGAATGTTCAGTGACTCATGCACCCTCATTGCATTCCCCTTTGTGACTAAAAACAAGTCTTCTGAGAGAGTTGGCTACATTTGAAGTTCAATCTGTGGTCACTGAGAAAACTGATGAGAACTAGACCAAAGTACTAGACTCCATGGCCTTTGCCCTCCTTCCACTGCTCTCACCTCTCCCAAGAGAAATGGGAGTAAAAGTCTCGAGTCAGTGCTCGCAACATTCTTCATATGGATGGTGAAGATGCTGATATCTTGATTTATCCTGCTAGCTCTAAGACTCATGCTAATTCTAAACAAAATAGTAAACTCTCTAGAATAAATTTTGAATGAGGAGTATTTATGTATAGTTGTCACAACTTTATTTAATCAATGCAAATGTTCTTCACTGAATACCTATTAAAAAGAATTTTAGAAAAAACTGTCTTTTAGCTGTAAGTTGATGAGAATGATTATATATCCAAAGAAATTGCATGTTAGTACAAAGATAAGTATAGTTTATTTTTTTTTCTTTAAATTGGTAAGCTTCTTTCTGGTGGTGGATAGTGTTATTCAGAGACTCATAACTGACCAAAGTGCTGAGAATAAGTGCTCAGCTACAGACAGGATATCTGTATCAACCACCCCATACCACACACACACACACACACACACACCACACACACATATACACGTGCACGTGCACACGTCTGTCCACTGGACATGACACAAATGTTACACACATGAACTCACAGTAGCTGTGGTTACCTTCAAAAGAGGGATGACCCACATTCATGTGCATATGGGTAATAATAATTGGATCCATTAGGTTATAAATTGAAACATAAAAAAGAAGACATGGAGTTGGAAGGGAGGTGTATTAGGGGCAGGGGGACTTGGAGGAAGAAACGGTAGATATGATCAAGATGGACTGCATATAGGCATGACATTTTCAAAAACTAAACAGAAGATATTATTTTATAAGTTCATCTCTAGGTGAATCAAAGCATCACTCTCAAGGTCAGAACTTAGAGTTAACCAAAACCCACACTTGTGCTCTGAAAAGCCAAATAAAAATGGGAATTATCCCCTGCCCTGCAAAATATTCTTTTCTGTGACTTTTAGTGTATAAGTATTCAAAATGTGACAGTCACAAAAAAGTTAACAAAAGGTTCAAAATACTGACTTTACTGCTGGAATTTTTTACTGGCTTCCTTTTACATGTTCTCTGTTTTATAAGAATTAAATTGACAATCACATCCTTTAAGTCCCATTATATCTTCTCAGACATTACACCAGCATTTGCTAGTTTCCAGCATGACAAGTAGATTGATTCACTTTTTATTTCTTATCCCCAAGGAGCAGGAAGCAAGAGACTTGCATCCAACTTCCTTGGACATGACTTTACAAGGTCTGTCCATGAGAGATTTTTATTTTGAGGAAAAAAATCTTCCAAAAAATATGATATATTTAGACATGGTAAAGATTAATACCTGTAAAACATAAAGACATTTTTCTCATGTGAATCAAAAACATATTTTAAATTACCACCCTCAAAAAGTACTCACAAAACTCTCCCTCAGCTAAAAAAATACAAGTACAAAATTCAACTTTCAATACAAAACAGACTCAGACTTAAAGTCAGGAGTGAGAATTCTGACTAAACCTTACACTTGGTACAGACAAAAAGAGTGAGTAAGAAGGAATGCTTCTTTGGAAAGGGTTTTGTTAAAACACTATAATGTTCATAATGTTCTTGGACTTTCCATTCTCTCTCTTCTCCCTTATCCTTACCCTCAAAGTATCATAGTGATTCCATTAAATTAAGGGGAGCAGGCTCCTTCTCCTAAACTCCATGAGAAAAACACAAATACATCAGGGCTTGCCTTCAGGAAGTAGAGAAAAGAAATGATACTTAGGAGCTGGAGAGATGGCTCAGTGGTTAAGAGCACTGGCTGCTAGTAGAGAGGACAGGATTGAGTTCCCAGCAGCTGTATAGCTACTAACAACTATTCATTACTCCATTTCCAAGGGATTTGATGCTCTCTTCTGGCCTCTGTAGCAACACACAGTGCACATGCTGGCAAAACATTCATATACAAAAATTTTAAAATAATCTAAAAAAAAAGAAATGATGCTTTACCAACCTCAAATTGCAAGAATTTGAATGTTAAGGATCAGACTGAAAGCTCAAAATCCAATGAAAACCATCAGCGATCAAAGCTGCCTAACATATCCTCAGGAAGTAAGTTCCTACTCTTCAGAGTACATTTTTCAACAAAAATCTTCTTTAAAAATGAATGATGATAAATCTTATTTTCTTAGACTTTTTATTCTTTCAAGAAAATGTGTACATGAAATCAGAATGCAGAATCTGCTCATCTTAACAGTTTCGTTGAAATAACTGGCCTTACAGGATTTGGTGGTTGATTTTACCACTTGAAAAGCATTTTAAATGTGACAGCTGGTTCTAATGCTCTAACTTCTATGTATCTGAAAGTTTATTGTTCTAGCTCTAAAATCTGGTTTAATTCATAACTAGCTGTATTTTACATCATTACTATTAAATTGTTTAACTACCCAAGCAATGTGAAATTGCTAAATTTAAAGTGAAAAGGTCAACACATTGTCAAGATGTTTCCAGATATAAAGAACACAGGAGTGAATTTCTTTTATCTAGAAGCTCAACATTATGAAGAAAATTTCAACATTATAGATGTTGGCAAATACTTCAAGTTAGTTTAAAAAGTTCCATAAAGTGCTACTTGGTAGAATAAAAGGTGTCCATGGAACTCTTCAGCAGATGGAACAAGAGCCATCATAAATCAGCAGTCTTATTTTCACAACACCCAGCAATAAAATGGATATGTTTTGAGCAATTTTATTTCTTTGCTAAATTTACTAATTGGATTGGTATTTTTATTCACAACCTGAAAGCCTAGGGGAATGACTAAAACAATCTGGGAATACAAACAAAAAATTTGAGCGCTTATGGAACTATTTAGAGATGAAAAATGAATCATTAGCTTCTTCTTATCAGGCTCTATTAGCGTTAGAGATAGACAACCCTCATTTTAATGGTGCTGCTGATATACAAATTAGTTTCATGTTAGAAAATTTCATAAATTCTTTCTTCTTCTTCTTCTCTCCAAGGAATATCAAACTTAACCTGATATACAGTAATGCTTTGCAGAAACACTGCCATTACACATTTCATTAAGCCTCTATTTCTACTTTCAATAAATGTTCTTACTTGTTCACTTCAAAAGTGACACATGCCAAGTTAATTTACATCGAGTAAGAGATAGCTACTGGCCATGATAATGACTTGATGCTTAGATCATCACAGAGACCACACCCTAATCTGTGTGAGGGCTGAGGCTTGGGAGAAATTAAATCCTTTGATCAGAGGCTCCTTTATTGCTACCCTGCTCAGTGCTACCGCATCAGTATGGCTCTGACTAGAGGAGCCTCTGATTTTGAGCTTTTGAAACAATGATTTATTTCTTTAATCACTGTATGAAATTAAAGCAACCATGCATATGCTCTGACTTTCCATTTACTTATGTCTCTGAATAATGAATGAGCTTCTTCATGTTCAAAGAAGTGTCAATTAAAACACTAGTGCTTCTTAGGTAAGTAAACACTAAGGTAAAAGCATATCCAAGAACTATGCCATGCACATAAATGGGGTTTCTAAACACACACACACACACACAATGGTAGACAAAGTCTAATGGAAACTTTAAACTGAAAATTAATACCCCTCAAAATTAAAAAATAAAACAGACAAAAATTTTGTTCACTATGACTCAATGTTGGAATTGTCAAGCGTATGCCAAATTCTATGATTGACACTCATGGACACATACATAGAGACACAAATAAGCTTGGCTTGGCAGAGAAATTCCTCTGAACTATTAGCTAGTTTTAAATAAAATAGTTATTTTGGAATAATTTAGATTCGAAAAGACAATACAGGGAGTTCTTATGCAACAGGTATGGTTTCCCCAGTATATGATCTGGCTTTACTGGGATGCATTTTCAAAACTAAGAACCAACATGCTTATGTTACTATCAACTGAACTCCAGACTTTATTGAGATTACACCAATTTCCCCTTAATGGAATATTTCTGTTTCAGTATCAATTCATGTACTCACAGGTGTGAGTCCATCCATCAGGTGACAGGAGACCTACCAGAAAGCCACACAAACCCTTAAGGAAACCTGACTCTCCCTCCCTAGTAGACATCAATATTCAATGACTCTTCAACCAAGAATGGGCACAGCAGCCCCTCCCCACTCCAGGTTGGAATGTTGCCTGGCCTGGCCTTGTACCCATCTTGTGTAGACAACCACAACCATTATGAGTTTCCCAAAGCCCTCACCCCAAACTCTGGCTGCTACAATCTTTCTGCCCCATCTTATGAGCTGGTATGTGACCCATGAGGAGAAAGGGTGTGATACAGATGTTCCATCTATGACCAATCACTGTGCAGACACTTACTCTTTGCATTTTGGCCACCAGTGCAGCATTCTTTTTTTTTTTTTCTTTAGATCTTAATTTTTTTATTTTTATTTTATTTTATTTTTTTATGCATTCTGCCAAATATGCTTTTCATCTCTTAGTCTTTCTCAATATTTTCCATGGGGAAGTTGACTGTTTTGAGCAGAAGTTCACTGTTTCAGTCAGTTCTTTGATGCAGTCTTTTCTGTTGTTGTTGTTGTTTCCAAAGTACATTACGCCCAACTGCTTTGTACAAAAGCTCAGGGGGCCCTACACAAGAAATACTTACAACTGGGTAATTGGCACTAGCATCCACAGATGAGGGATACCATTCGTCGTTTGTTTTTCTGGGACTGTGTTACTTCACTCAGCATGATGTCCTCTAGCTCATTCTTAATTCTGTTGCTCAATCCTCCCAGCTGTGGCATTAGGAACTTTTTCACACTTTACTGGCCTTTCAGCATAACCCTTGATTTTGTTTCTGTTTTGAATTTTGTTCCTTTGTTTGTTTTCTACTTCTTTGCTTTTAAGAAATTGTAGACAACCTAGATTCATCTATTATTTTGTCTGTCCCATCCTAGAATAGTTTCTTGAAGACCTCTCAATTCATTTAGTAGAGAATGGTATTTTAAAATCCAGATATGGTTAGTGGGAATAAATAATTCATTTTTCTTGAGAAACCAACATATAAATACAACAATTCAGAATTTATCTTATTTCCTTTCTCCCAAAGAAAATATAGTTTGTTTCTTTGATTTTTTTTTTACTTGTTTTATTTTAAGACAGAGTCTCCCTGTAGTTCTGCTGGCCTGGAACTCACTATGTAGACTAGGCTGACTCCAATCTCAGAGAGATTCTCTTACCTCTACCTCCCAAATACTGTGATTAAAGGCATGCAGTCTCACATTCACCTAGGAAAATATAGTTTCTGTTTTACAACAGTTTACTGATATTTTCTCTTAAATAGCTGAAAACATGAATTCAAAATCTCATCTCCAAACTTATACTCTCCAATATCCCCTAACCGCCATGCATTATCCATTTCATATAGCTGAAAGTCATCTTTGAATATTTCCTCTGTTTCAACTCCTATAGCTAATCAAGAATCAGGTATTGATATTTGCACTTTGTAAACATCTGTCAGCATCACTTAAGCAAGGTCCTGAATAAAACTCTTTTCATTCAGTATTAACTCAAGTACCATCATCCCTCCTCCTTCTAAAATAAGACTGCTGCAACCTTAGTAAAATTGCTTATATTCAATTAGGGCTTAAATTTTTGTATTGTCTGGCATTCATATTTGAAAATTAATGTGGCATCCATCAGGTATGGGGATGCTATTATGTCATGAGTGGAATATGAATAGAAAGTCATGAATGAGTTATTGCTTGTATTAGTTGATTCTTATTACTGTAAGAAAATACCTAACCAAAGAAACTTAAGAAAAAGTGGGTTTATTATAGCCTGTGATTAATTGGTATAGTCCATCATAGTAGGAGCCATGGCAGCAGGGGCAGCAGGATCCCTGTCTCATAAGAATAGTCATGAAGCAGAGAGATCAAATGCTGATCCTCACCTCAATTTTCACAGAACAGTACAGCCTATATTTAGGGTGGGTCTTCCCACCTAAGTTTAACCTCTGTGAAAGTATCTTCACAAATTCTAGGTTATTCAAAATTCTATTAAGCTGATGATGAAGATTAACTACCTCAAGTTCACTCTTTTTTTTTTTTGCTTATTTTAATTTTTATTGAGAGCATTTCATAAATTTCTTAATCAAATTTGGATTCATTTCCCC
>VZQC01007596.1:172898-260450 GCA_009823505.1 Rhizomys pruinosus
TTGGTTAGGTTTGTTCTCAGGTATTTTTAGGCTATTGTGAGTGGGAAGGTCTTCTTATATTTGTTCTCCACTTGTTTATTGTTGGTGTAAAGAAAGGGTACTGATTTTTCTAGATTAATTTTGTATCCTGCCACTTTACCGATACTCTTAATCATTTCTAGTAGTTTTCTGGTGGAGTTTTTAGCATCCCTCAGGTAAACTATCATATCATCTGCAAACAGGGGTAGTTTGACTTCTTTTCCAATTAGTACTCCTTTAATTTCCCTTTCTTGTCTTATTGCCCCAGCAAGCATTTCAAGCACTATATTGAAGAAGAGTGGTGATAGGGGGGCAGCCTTGCCAGGTTCCCACCTTTAAGGGGAATGGTTCTAATTTTACTCCATTTAGAATGATGTTGGCTGTGGGTTTGTTGTATATGGTTTTAATTATATTTAGGAATGTTCCATTTAGTCCAATTACCTCTACACTATAGCTCTTTAATATAGTTTGTGATCTCGTATGATGATTCCCCCTCATTGCTCTTTGGGCTCAGTATTGCTTTGTCTATCTTGGATCATTTGTGATTCTATATGAATTTTAGGATTTTTTTTTCTTGTCTGTGAAGAATGTCCTGGGGATTTTAATTGGGATAACATTGAATTTATAGATTGCTTTTGGTAGAATCATCATTTTCACAATATTAATTCTTCCAATCCATGAGCATGGAAAGCCTTTACATCTGCTGGTGTCTTCCCCAATCTCTTTCTTCAAAGATTTAAAAAAATGCACTTTAGAGATCTTTACTGTATTTAGTCAAGTTTACTCCTAAATAATTTTGAAGCTATTGTGAATAGGAGGGTTTTCATGTGCTCTTTCTCTGATTGCTTGTTATTGATAAATAGAAAGGCGATTTTTGTAGATGGTTTCTTAACCTGCCGCTTTGCTGAAACTGCTAAACATTCCTAGGAGTTTTCTGGTGGATTTTTGGTATGTCTTATGTACAATATGATCTGCAAATAGGGATAATTTGACTTATTCTTTTCCAATTAGTACTCCTTTAATTTCCTTCTCTTATGTTATTCCTCTAGCAAAAGTTTCAAACACTATATTAAAAAGGATTGGATATAGTGGACAGCCTTGTATGGTTGCTGATTTTAATGCAAATGCTTCCAGGTTTTTCCATTTAGAATGATGTTGGCTATTTATAGTTTGAATTGTGTTGAGATATACTCCCTCTAGTCCAATTCCCTCTAGGACTTTTAACATGAATACATGTTGGATTTAGTAAAAAAAAAAATTGTATCTGTTGAGCATGATATTTTGTGTTTGAGTCCATTTATATGATTTATAACATTTATTGATATGCATATAACATTTATTGATATGCATATAAAGCCAACTTTATCATGGCGGACAATCTTTTTGATGTGCGTCCACATGTGGTTTGCAAGTATTTTGTTGAGAAGTTTTGCATTCATGTTCATTAAGTATATGGGTCTATAATTTGGTTTTTGGTTTTGTCTTTACCTGATTGTGCTTTTAGAGTGATGCTAGCTTCATAGATGGACTTTTAGAATGTTCTCTCTGATTCTATCTTTTTAGATAATTTAATTAATATTAATAGTAGATCTTCATTAAATGCCTGGTATAATTCTACTGTGAATCCATAGAAACTGGGATATTTTTAGTCATGAGGTTTTGTATTCCAGCTTCCATTTCTTTATTCGTTATAGATATCTTTAAGTTGTTGATCTCTTCTTGGCTTAGCTTTGGAGGTTCCCATGAATTTAGATATTCATCCATTTCTTTTAGGTCTTCAAATGTCAAAGACTATAGGTTTTTAAAGTGTTAATTTATAATATTCTAGATGTTTTTGGTGTCTGCTGTGTTTCCCCTTTCACCTCTGATTTTGTTGATTTAGATTTGCTCTTTCTTTCTTTTGGTTAACAACGCTAAGGGTCTGTTATCTTGTTTAATTTTCCGACGAACCAGGTCTTTGATTTATTTTTTCTTTGTTTCTATTTCATTAATTTCTGGTCTGATTTTTGTCATTTGTCTCATCTGCAGGTTTCATTTGCTTTTGCCTTTCTAGAGTTAGAGTTGCAATATTAATCATTTGTTTGTGCTCATTCTTAATTTTTGATGTAGGCACTTAGAGCTATAAACTTCTCTCTGAGGATTGCTTTTAAAGCATCCCAATGGTTTTGTTGTATTGTATTATCCTTTCATTTAGTTCCAGGGATACTTTTATTTCTTTCTTAATATCTTCTTTGACCAGTCGCCATTCAGGGGTATGTTTTTTAATCTCCATGAGTTTATGTAATTATGAGAACTTCTTTTGATGTTGTTTTTAAGCTTTGTTGCTTTGTGCTCTGAAAGAATACATGGAATTATTTATTTTTTTATATTTCTTGAGATTTTTTGGTGCCCCGCTATGTAGTCAATTTTAGAAAAACTTCCATGGGCTTCTGAATAGGAAGTGTATTCTTTGGTGCTTGGGTGGAATATTCAGCAGATGTCTGTTAGGTTCATTTGGTGTACGTATTGATTTAATTCTGATAATTCTCTGTTAATTATTTGTCCCATTGACCAGTCTATTGGAGAGAGTAAAGGTATTACTGAGTTTGGATTAATGAATGTCTTAAAGTCTTATAGTACTGTTTTTATGAAATTGGCTGCATCAGTGTTTGGTGTATATATGTTCATGATTGTAATATTTTCTTGGTCCATTATTACTCTGATCAGAATGAAGTGTCCCTCTTTCTCTGTTCTGAATAATTTTAGTTTGAAGTATATTTTGTCAGATACTAGAACTGCAAAACATGCTTAATTCTTAGTGCCATTTCCTTGATGTGCTTTTTCCCATCCTTTCACCTTAAGGTAGTACCTGTCCTTCAAGGAGAGATGAGTTTCTTGCAGAGAACAAAAAGATTTATTTTGTTTCTTAATCCACTCAACTAGCCTGTGTCTTTTGACTGGAGTGTTCAGGCAATTGATATTTAAAGTTATTATTGAAAAATATGTACTTGTTACCACAATTTTAAATTCCATTTGCATGCTTGATCTAATCTTTCTATTTCCATAATTATACCTTCGTTTAGTTTCTTTCTGTTGCCTCTTGGGCATAGTAGTTCCTTCCTTCAGTCCTTTGTATTGCTTCAAGTATTCTCTATAGGGCTGTTTGTGGATATCATTTCTTGCAGTCTATTTATGTCAGGGCAGTTTTTCTTTCCCCTTCAAATATAATAGACAACTTTTCTGGGTACAGTATTCTGTTTGGCATCTTTGGTCATTTAGAACAGAATAATTTGGTCTAGGCTCTTCTGGCTTTCACAGTTTGCATTGAAAACTCAGCTGTAATTCTGATGGGTTTTCATTTGTATGTGACTTGATTTCCTCTTGCAGCTTTAAGTATTCTCTCGTTGTTCTATAAATTTAATTTTTTTACTATGATATACTATGGGGAAATTCTTTTCTATTTCTTTCTGTTTGGTTGCATTCTATGTGCTTCTAGTTCTTGTATTATGCCTTTACTTAATTTTGGGAAATTTTCTTCCACAATCCTGTTGAAGATCTGGTCAATACCATTTACCTGAGCTTCTTCTTCTTCCTCTATGCCTATGATGCATAAATTTGGTCTTTTCACGATGTCCCACATTTCCTACATATTCCATTCCTTTTTTTAAATTTCCTTAGCTTGAGGAGTCCAGTTCTTCAACTTTATCATTCGATCTTGATATTCTGTTTTCCATTTCATTCATTACATTGGTGAGGCTTTCTCCTGTCATTTCAAAATGGCTTATTGAGTTTTTCACTTCCCTCTTCATTTCAGACTGAGTTTTCCTCAACATTTTTATCTCTTTTGTGAATTCAGTCAGAAGTTTATTCCTATCTTCATTTAGTTCTTTGAGTTGTTTTTGTGTTCTTTAAATCCCTTGAATTCTTTGATCATCTTATGATTGTTCTTTATAAGTTATGTATCCTGGGTTATCTTTAGGTGTTCTTATGATAGAACTCTTATGTAGGACTGGTGGTGTTTGTTGAGGATATATTATTTTGGATTTTCATAATATTATTTTTTTTATTGTGGTTTGGTCCTGTGGATTTCTTTTGCTACTTGTGCTTCTGGTATGATACACAGCCTTCCTTTGTTGAGTTGAAGTCTAATTCTGTTTTTATTGTTGATGATCTCTTTGTATTACTTTTTGCTTTCTGATTGGGTATGAAAAGCTGGTTGGTCTAGGCTTCAGGCTCTCTCTTTTGATTTTATATCGAAGGGGCCATATGATTCTAATCAGGCTTTTCAGGGGCTCTCCAGGTGGACAAAGTGGCCATAGCTAGTTAGGAGTACTTCAGAAGCCTCAGGTAGACAGTTCCAAGGCCCAAGAAGAGGTGATGGAGATTTGGAATGCTGGTGCCGACTAGTCAACAGGAAAGTCTGACTCTGGGGCAAGTGGGGCAGGCGGCAGATGGTCCCAAAGCAGGGATGGCCATGGCATGACTTGGGACCAAGCAGAAGGCAGAGGCAGAGGCAGAGGCAGGCACTCTCAGGCAGTCCCTGAAGGTCTGGGCCCCTACTACCTGGCTGGAATGCCTGGCCCTGGAGCAGTGAGGGGGACTTATGATGATCTGAAAGCAAGGGAGTGGGCATGAAGCAATTTGGTAGGCTCACCCCACAGAGTCAGGTGCTCTCATGTAGTCTCCTATCACAAATCTTGTCAGTTTTGTGAAATTAGTGTTTTTATCTTCCAGTCATAGCTGAGAACATGCAGAATTTGTATTTGCATTTCTGATCTCTTCACAGAATCATTTATTCCTACATGTGTGTCATATTTTTAAATATAATTTTGCTGTTTTTCTTCATAGCATTTTCAAAAGAGTAACTATGTGAATAATTACCTTGTTGATTCTTCAGTAATTTTCTCTCCTTCATAACTATAAATCTGAATAAAAATGAATGCTGTTTCAGGACAGGGGAAATGTTAATTGTCTTTTGAAGGATTAATATTAGTGTCATATTTGAACTATCTATTTATGCACTGAGGCCCAGGAGATTGACTCCTTGATTGGCCAAAAGCCTTCAAGGCACTAAAAGCAAATATGTGAATTAATCCATTTCATATCTTCTGCCTTGGATTTCATTGTGCTGACAACCCAAAAGACTTTGTATTTGATGAAATTGAGATTAAATTGCATAAAGTAATTTTAAAAAGGAAATTTGCTTGGGAACATCAGAGAACCTGTACGTGTGAGAATGTGTGTGAGAATGTGTGTGTGTGTGTGTGTGTGTGTGTGTGTGTGTAGTCCTGGAGATGGAACCCAGGATCTTTGGGGGTGCTAGGTAAGTGTTTCACCATTGAGTTACATCTCCAGTCCATGGCAAGCATTTAAGAATATCATTTCTCCCATTCTTTTTTCTCTCAAGCTTCTGGAATGTTTTTGTAGCAATAGGGGAAATGAATTCAAACCCAAGTATTTTTTCACAATATACTTTCTTTCCATGTTGAAATCATCAGAGACCTCACCATGGTACACTTGTGTGCTTTTCTTGTATGTGAGTGTTTTCAAAACTTATTTTTCACTTGCGTATAACAAATGGTTTTCATTCTTGAGGTCTTTCAGAACTGTTCTAGAATTGGCTACATTTAGGATTCCCTTTAACACCAAGTCTTGTCACTTAGAAGACTATTTTAATTATGTAGCAAAGAGAAACCACATTTCTTGGTTTTAATTTATTTGTAATCATGAGTCTTGATTTTAAGTAGTCTTCCTGGATATGAAGGCTGTTGCTCCTAACCCTTCTCCCTTTTCAGCATAGTGACAATAGAATAGGACCAAGAAAGAATGTGAACACCACTTGCAGCTCTGCCTAGATGCAGGCATGTCAAAGGCCAGGGCTAACATAAGAAACTCATTTTACTCCCAATGTGCTTCCCTGGGCCTGATGTTGGTAAAGGAACATTCTCTGAGAAGGAAGCAAAGAGCATGGACAATGCATTTTTTTCATGAAATTCATAAACGTATCCAATGTATTTTGGTCCTACATATTGCCTATGCCCCTTCCATCTCCTCTCAGACCCTTCCACTGTGATCCCATCCCAACTTCACGTCCTTTGTTCTCTTAATAACTCACTGAGTCCTATCAGTCCTGCTTGTATGCTCATGGGTGTTTTGAGTTTAACGTATTTGTCATTTGTATTTCTTTTTTAAAGTTGTGCGTTTAGTTCAATGACCCACTTGTTGATTGGTAACTTTGTTTTATGTTGTTCAGCTTTTGTAGTTTTTAAAAAATATATTCTAGCTATTAACCTTAAATCTGAAGAAGACCTGACAGACTTTTTCAAATTCTGAAAGCTGTCTGCTGATAACTTTCTTTACTGTGCGGAAACATTTTAATTTCATGTAATTCCATTTGTCAATTCTTGAAATTATTTCTTCTATGTTTAGAGTTATATTCATAAAGTTCTTTCCTATACCTTCCATCTTGAACTCTTTTCTTTAGCAGAAATTGTCATCGTAATTGTGTTGAGACTTTCAACTTATGGATGGCAAGTATCTCCTTTTGTTTGGATTTTTTGATACTTCATTAATTTTATTGAACTTTTGTGCACTTCAAACAACATTTCTTAATCAAATTTAAGTACTTTCCACCTTCCATGCCCCCACCCCACCAAAGCACCTGCATTTTGCCATACCTGTCTTTCATCTTTTTCTCAGTCTTTTTAAAAATTTTTTAATGCAGAAGTTTACTGTTTCAATCAGTTCTATGAACAAGTCTTTGTTGTTGTTTTTGTTATTCCCTTTGGTTTTATATTGCTCCAAAATATACATATATACACTCCACACATACATCCAAAATACATTATCTGAAAATAAACTAAAGGTAAATTTCAAAACATATTTAGGGATTCACATTTTAACAGTAGAGTTTCATGCATGTAAAAAGAAATGCTACTTTACCATCTCAAGTTACATAGCAAGTTGATACATGTTTTAATAGAATTTTTTATAGCAGCACCAGATATTATATTTACTAAAAAAGAAAAAAAATACTGTTTGCTTTAACAAATAAGGATGTGGTTCTAGGTCCACAAATGAGGGACACCATTTGTTGTTTGTTTTTCTGGGACTATGCTATTTCACTTAGCATAACACCTTCTAGTTCCACCCATTTACCCGCAAATTTCATGATGTCATCTTTCTTTACTGCCACATAGAAATCCATTGTAGAGATGTACCACATGTTCTTTATGCACTCATCAGCTGAGGGACACTTGCGTTGCTTCTAACTCTCTGCTATTGTGAAGAGACCTGCAATAAGCATGATTGTACATGTATCTCTATAATAGGAGGAGTCTTGTGGGTATATACCCAGGAGTGGTATGACTGGGTCAGGTGGTAAATTAATTTTGAGTCCTTTAAGAGTTCTCCACAATACTTTCCATGGAGATTGCACGAGTTTGCATTCCTACCAGCAGTGAATGAATGTTCCCCTTTCCCCACAACCTCCAGCATTTAGTATCATTTTCCTTCTTGATCATAGCCAGTCTTATGGGGTAAAATGAAACCTTAAACTTGTTTTAATTCTTATTTTTTTTAATTATTAGCAACATCGAACACTTTTTAAAATGTTTCCCAGCCATCTTTACTTCTTCATTTGTGAAGTCTCTGTTCAACTCTTTACTCCATCTTTTGATTGCATCATTTGTTTTCTTGTGATTTTTGAGTAATTTTTATACTCTGGATATTAATCCTCTGTCAGATGTATCACTGGTGAAGTTTTCCTCCCACTCTGTGTATTTCGTCTTCATTTCTTTGATTATTTTTTTTTCGGTACAGAAGCCTTTAAGTTTAATGAGGTCCCATTGGTCGATAACTGATCTTATTTCCTGCACAGCTGCTGTCTGATTTAGAAAGTCTTTTCCTAAGCCTATATCTTGTAGGTACTGCCAACATTTTCTTCTATCATTTTCAGAGTTTCAAGCTTCACGTTGAGGTCTTTGATTCGTTTGGAGTTGATTTTGTCCAGGGTGAAAGATAGGGGTTTCATTTTATTGTTCTACAAGTGGTGATCCTGCTTTGCCAGCACCATTTGCTGAAGATGCTGTCTTTCATCTATTGAGTCTTCTTGGCCCTTGTGTCAATTATGAGGTGGCTGAAATCGCAAGGGCTCAAGTTTGGATCATCAGTTTTGTTCCCTTGATCTATAGGTCTGTTTTGGTGCCAGTACCAGGCTCTTTTATGACTATAGACCTGGAATATAGTTTGAAGTCTCATATAGTAATCCACCTTGCATGGCTCTTTTTGCTCAGAATTGCTTTGGCTATCTGGAGTCTTTTTTCCATATGTATTTTAGGATTTTTTTCTAAGTCTGTGAAGAAATCATGGAGACCTTAATTGGGATTTATTGAACCTGTATATTACTTTGGGTAGAATGGTCATTTTTACTATATTCATTCTTCCAATACATAAGCATGTGAGGTCCTTCCATCTTCTGGTGTATTCATCAATCTCCTTCTTCAAAGGTTTAAAATTTTCATTGTAGAGATATTTAGTCTTTGGTCAGGTTTGTTCCAAGATACTTTTTTTTTGAGTTAATTTTGTATCCTGCCACCTTACTTTTAATCGTTTCTAGGAGTTTCCTGGTGGAATTTTTGGCATCCCTTAGATAAACAATAATGTCATCTGCAAAAAGGGACAGTTAGACCTCCACTTTTCCAATTAGTGCTAATTTAATTTCCTTTTTTTATCTTATTGTCCTGGCAAGCATTTCAAGCACTATATTGAAAAGGAGTGGAGATAGGGGGCAGCCTTTCTGTGTTCCTGACTTTAATGGGAATGATTCCAGTTTTCCCCATTTAGGATGATGTTGGCTGTGGATTTGTTGTATATGGATGTAGTTATATGGAAGAATGACCCTTCTTGTCCAATTCCCTCTAGGACTTTAAACATAAATACCTGTTGAATTTTTTCAAAGGCCTTTTCCACATCAATTGAGATGACCATGTGGTTTTTGTCTTTCAGTTTTTTATATGCATTATGACATTTATTGGTTTATGTATTCCTCCACCTCTAGTATAAATCTGACTTAGTCATAATGGAAGATCTTTTTTTGTATGCCTGTATGCAGTTTACAAGTATTTTATTGAGAATTTTTTCATCAATGCTCATTAATTAAAAGGGTCTATAGTTTTCTTCTTTCATTGTATCTATCCCTAGTTTTGGTATTAGAGTGATGCTAGCTTGATAAAAAGAATTTGGGAGATTTCTCTCTGTTTCTATCCTTTTGAATAATTTGAGTAGTAATGATGTAGGTCCTCTTTAAATGTCTTAAAGAGCCAGGCATGGTGGTGAACACCTTTAATCCCAGCACTCTGGAGGCAGAGGCAGGCAGATCTCTGTGAGTTCAAAGCCAGCCTATTCTACATAGGGAGCTCCAGGCCAGCTAGGATTAAAGGGATACCCTGTCTCAAAAAGACCAAAAAACAAATTTAAAAAACCATTAAATTTCTTACAGAATTCTGCCATAAATCCATCTGGGCCTGAGCTTTTTTTAATTAGGAGGGTTTTTTATTGCTGTTTCAATTTCCTCATAAGTTATGGGTCTGTTTAAGCTGTTGATCTCTTCTTGGTTAAGCTTTGGTAGGTTCCATGAGTTCAGAAATTCATCCATTTCTCTAAGGTTTTCAAATCTAAAGTATTCTTATATTATTGTCTGGATCTTTCATTATCTGTTGAGATGTTTCTTTTTTAATCTCTAATTGTGTTGATTTAGACTTGCTCTTTCTTTCTTTTGGTTAACGAGGCTACAGGTCCATCCATCTATTTATCCATTCAAAGAACTAGCTCTTGGATTCATTGATTCTTTGTATTGTTTTCTTTTTCTTTGTTTGTTTGTTTCATTTATCTCTACTCTGATTTTTGTTATTTCTTCTTGTTTATTGGGTTTGGGATTTATTTGTCACTGTCTCTCAAGTATTTTTAGTGGCAGTGTTAGGGTGGTTATTTGTGCTCTTTCTGTTGTTTTGGTTTTTGTTTTGGGGTTTTTTTTTTTTTTTTGAGGTAGGCACTTAGAGCTATAAATTTCTCTCTTAGGACAGCTTTTAAAGTGCACCATAGGTTATGTTGTGCTGTATTATACATTTTATTTAGTTTTAGGAATACTTTTTTTAAATTTTTTAATTTATTTTGTATGTGTATGAATGTACTGTCTGAATGTAGGTTTGTGCACCCATGTCATGCAATGCTGCAGAGGTCAGAAGAGGGTGTCGCATTCCCCTGGAACTGGAGTCAAAGACAGTTCTTAGCAACCATGTGGGTGCTGTGGATCGAGCCTGGGTCCTCTGCAAGAGCAAGAGCAGTTGGCACTCTTAACCGCTAGGCCATCTCTCCAGCCCAGTTTTAGGAATAGTTTTATTTCTTTCTTATTTTTCCCTTGATCCATTCATTATTCATGAATGTGTTGTTTAGTCTCCATTATTTTTTGTAGATAGAAGGGCACTTTCTAGTATTGATATTAAGCTTTATTGCATTGTGGTCTGATAGAATGCATGGAATTATTTCAATTAATTTTTAATTTGTTGAGGTTTGTTCTGTGTCCCAGTATGTGGTTGATTTTGGAGAATGTTCCATGGGATGCTAAATAGAAAGTATATTCTCTGGTGTTTGGATGGAATATTTGTTAGATGTCTGTGAGGTCCATTTGGTGTATTGTATTGTTCAGTTCAGATGTTTCTCTGTTTATTCTTTGTCCAGTTGACCTGCCCATTGGTCTCAATGGGGTATTGAAGGCCCCACTATCACTGTGATTGGATCAATCTGTTCTTTGATGTCCTGAAGAATTGAGCTTATGTAGTTCAGGGCACCAGAATTTGGTGTGTATATATTCAAGATTATGAAATCCGTTTGTATGTTTGGTCTAGGTTTGTATTTCCACAGTTATACCTACATTAATTACTGTCTCTTGCTTGGAGACCATTGCTCCTTTTGTCTGTCCTTTGAATTGCTTCAAGTATTTTCTGAAGGTTTAGTTTTCTACACATATATTCTTTCCTCTTTTTTATGTAATGAAAGATTTTTCTTTCTTCTTCAAATATAATAGACATTTTTGCTGGATAAAGTAATCTGGGTTAGCAACTATAGTCATTTAGAACAGGGAATACCTTCGTCCATGCTCTTCCGGATTTCCCTGTTTGCATTGAAAAGTCAGCTGTGGGGCTTTGTGTGGTCTGGCTCCTGAGGCACAGGAACCCGGAAGTCACTCCAGCAGGTAGATTTTGGGGTAGACTGTCTCCTGGGCTGCTGGAAAAGGGTCCCAACTGTGAACCCTTTTGTAGGGGGTGGCTGTCTGGGTGGTAGCAGCCCTTCGCCTTTGTATCCCGTGACCTGTGGGATGGGTTTGGTGCCTCTATGGCTTTGTGTGGGCTGGCTCTTGAGGCCCAGGAACCCTGAAGTTGCTCCATGCAGGTAGCAGGGGCATGGGCTAAGTCAGGCATATCCCCGCCGCCCCGCCCAACTACTGGAATTGGTGAGAGAGTATCCAACTGGACTCTTTTTTTTGGAGAACCTTCAGAACAGAAAGAGAAGAATGACTTAGGCTTCCAATATCCAATATAAAAAAAAATTGAAAGCCTGAAACCTAGACAATTCAATACTCCATAAACAAGGAGGAGGAAAGAAAAAAAAAAAAAAAAGATTGGAAGGAGGCAAGCAAAACTGTCTGCTAACATAGTGAAAAGACATTTGTGATTTGAATCACAAAGGGGAAACCCACATGCCAGGGACACAACGAAAGGACAACATGGTAAAGGCACAGGATAATCCCACACCAAGCTCTACCAAACCTGTAGGAGATAGCTACAATGGGATCCCCCTGGAGGTGACCAAAGGAACAGATCTTAGAGGAATAATTGCAGACGTATGCAGAGAAATTATAGAAAATAAAGAAGGATTAAGAAAACTAAAGAGAGAGAATTAAAGAGGGAGATTAGTTTCCTCAGGCAAGGGTGGGGAGGAGGATCTGCAGGGTGTAGATTCTCTGCTGAGGGTGGGGAGATTAATTCCTCAGATAAAGAAAATCCCTCAGAATCCGAGGGTTCAAAATCCTCATCATCGTGGTTCTCCCACACATCTCCATCCCAAGTTTCAGGGTTCCACCCTTTCCCCACCAGTGCTCTCACTTTGACTGCTGACACTCTTCGTGGCTGGGAATTAAATTTGCGTTGTAAATCAGCCAAACGTATAATAAAAAATCAAGCTCCAGCTTGATTTTCTGCAACTTTAGCTCTTTGGCTGCGGGAGAGGAAGATGCTCTTCCAGAGTACACTTGGAATCTTTTAAACTGTTGTTTCAACTCTGGAGCTGGTTAATTTTAAAACTGAGCTCCTTATTTTCCTCTATCACTTTGTCCAGAGATGTTAGGAGCAACCAGTCAACATCCTTATTTTCCTTATTTTCCACAAATTGTTCTACCCGGGTGATGTTGGCCAGGGGATCCACGGCCCCACAAACTGTAAGGGCTCCTTGCCCCTAAGGTGGGATACCTACAGAAGGAGAGGCGATAAGACCCCTGCTGCCGACCGAATACCCGACGTTCACATGGGAGTGGGATGTATGATACCTCACATGCAAGTGTCCCGTGGCCTCTGGCATGCCGAGATTGTTCCCACAGGGCCACCCTAAACCAATACAAGCAAATACGGGTCTCCCTGAGTCAGCAAGACTCCACCTCCCAGCACCAGCCCTTCACTTCATCTGCCTGGCAATACTGTGCCGCAGAGGCAGCCATGTGCTGTATATCCCAAATCTACTTGGCTATTGGCTCTCTCCTTGGAGGAATAACCCATGGCTGATGCCACAAGCTTACATCCTCTACAGGTTAGGAGATGTTATAAGCCACAGTAAGACCCTGTCATATTTAACAGGGGGTAAAAATGTAATTCATGGATTAACATATCATCCAAACATATGTGTCTATGCCAAAGTAACCTACCATAACTATTAGTGCTGCTTAAATACCTATATATCTAATTGCTTGTACTTCATTAGTAGGATCGAAAGGTTACTCCTGAACAATTTCTCAAATGTTTTATATAGAGAGCTGCTAAATTCCTTGCTTCTCAAAAGAGGCGAGTTAGGTAAGTCAAATGGATCTATCTTCATAATTACATCAAATAGTCTGCACCAAGGATTATCATTCCTCTTCATGCCACCAGAAGAGCCTTCAGTAACTCTAGGCTTCATTGGGTTGGAGAGCTGGCTCCAGAAACTACTAAGCCCACTAAAGAAATTCATCCTTTCAATTCTGTTTCTCTAGAACCACTCTGGTACCAAAATCTGTATTAGTCAGGGTTCTCTAAAGAAACAAAAGCAAAAGGATGAATATATACCTATATACAAATTATTGATTTGCTCACATGAGTCCAACAGTAGCTGCACCACACTGGAGAGGCTGAGAATCCAGGGAACTGTTCATTCTGCAGGGCTGGATGTCTCAGTAGTCCCAATCTGGTGCTGAAGGCCTGATGGACTCCAGGAGATCTGCCAGTCTCAGTACACACTGGGATCTGAAGGGTTGATCACAGCAGCAAGACAAACTCACCAGATGAGAGAGGCAAGCCACAGGAGAAAAAAAGGGACCAGCTCCCTCTGCCATGGCCTTAAATACTGCCTGCTGGCAGAAGGTAATGCCCACATTTGGGGTGGGCCATCTGGGTTGAGATGGTCCAAAGATCCCTTTTCTCTTATTTGTTCCTTAGTCCAGTCAAGTTGACACCCAGAATTAACCATCACAGACCTCTAGCCCAGTGAACCAAAAGAAAGAAGGAACAACTCCAAATCAATAGAATCTGTGATGAAAGGGGAAATATCACAACAGACAGTGAGAAGATTCAGACGATCATATGAGAATATTTCAAAAACCTATACTCTACTAAGTTTGAAAACCTAGAAGAAATGGATGAATATCTGAAATCCTGGGAATCACCAAACCTCAACCAAGATGAGATTGACAGCCCAAATAGAGCAATAATATGTGAAGAAATTAAAGATGTAATAAGTAGCCTCCCAACCAAAACATGCCCAGGCCCAGATGGTTTCATGGCAGAATTCGATAAAATATTTAAAAAAGACTTACAATCATTACTACTCAAGTTGTTTAGAAGGATACAAATGGAGGGAGTTCTCCCAGATTCCTTCTATGAAGCAAGCATCACGCTATTACCAAAACCAGGGAAAGATATAACCAAAAAGGAGAACTATAGACACATCTGCCTAATGAACACAGATGCCAAAATTCTAAACAGGATACCGGCAAATCGCGAACAGACCCACATCAAGAAGATCATCCATCATGACCAAGTTGGATTCATTCCGGAGATGCAGGGATGGTTCAACGTATGAAAATCCATAAATATCATCAAACATATAAATGGACTGAAAGACAAAAACTACACCATCATCTTAACTGATGTGGAGAAAGCCTTTGACAACATCCAGCATCCCTTCATGTTTAAAGTCCTAGAGGGAAATGGACTGGAGGGATCATTCCACAATGTAATTAAAGCCATATACAGGAAACCCACAGCTGATATCATACTAAATGGGGAAATGACAGAAGCATTCCCCTTAAAGGTAGGAACTCAGCAAGGCTGCCCCCTGTCACCACTCCTTTTGAATATAGTGTTTGAAACCCTTGCTAGGGAAATACAGCAAGAAAAGGAAAATAAAGGAGTTCTAATTGGAAAAGAGGAAGTCAAGCTATCCCTTTTTGCTGATGATATGATTGTCTACCTAAGGNTTTTATATGTAATTTTTTTTCTTGTGGCTTTCAGTATTCATTGTTTTGAGCATCTAGCATTTTGACTATGATATGTATGGGGAATTTATTTTCTGGTCTTGTCTATTTGGAGCTCTATGTGCTTCTTGCATTTGCATGGGTATGCCATTTTTTCAATTTGGGGAAATTTTCTTTTATAATTCTGTTAAAGATCTGTTCAATATCGTTATCCTGGGATATGTTTCCTTCCTCTATACCTATGATGTATTGGTTTGGTCTTTGCATGGTGTCCCACATGTCCTCATTCCATTCTTGTGTGTGTGGGTTTTTTTTTTTAGTTTTTCATAATCTTTGCTTGATCATTCAGTTTCTCCATGTTATCTTCCATTCTTGATATTCTAATTCCTGCTTCATCCATTCGGTTACTGAGGCTTTCTCCTGTCCTTTCCTGTTGACTGGATGAGTGTTCCATTTCCTTTTTCATTTCAGCCTGCGATTTCTTCAGTAATTCCACTTCCTTCTAGAGTTTGTCATTCTCTCCTTCTAGTAATTTGACTCATTTATCTGTGTGTTCTTTATATTCCTTGATTTCCTTGAGTATGTCTATCACAGTTATTTTAAGTTCTGTGTCCTGGGTTACCTCCAGGGAGTTCTCATTGTTGAAGTCTTCTATATGACTGATAGAATTTAGTGGAGATTTATTATTTAGTTTTTCCATGTTGTTTTTTCATTGTGCTTTTGGCATGTGGATTTGTTTTGTTGTTTGTATTCTGTTATGAAACTCAGGTGTTTCTTTATTCAGCTTAAGGCTGACTTTGCTTGTTTTCTTCAACACAACCCTTCTCAGACACACTCTGCAATTGGCAAGACACATTCACATTCTCTGGAGTTGCCTCTCCTTCTAAGGAATGGCCATGGCAAGCCAGTACAAAATGTAATCCTTGTGCAGGGAAAGTGTTTTCACTGTCCCTTTCCCTGTAGACCAAATTGGAATTTATTTAGAAACCGCACAAATCAGGCCTGTCAGTTGTTTATGGATTATGATGCTGTGAACTGCTGTTGGGGATCCCTTCCAGACTACATCTTATCAGCAGACCAGCCACCACTCAACAGTTTTCAGTCACTTCAGTTCTGCAGCTCTGTGGAATTTCCTAACAGCAGCCAGTTCTTGCAGTCATTTCTAACACTTAGCAGAAATGCTGAGAAGTCTAGGGGCCATGTCCCTGGGCAAGGTTTCCTGCCACCCTTGATGCAGCAGCTGGGCAGGAAATCACCTGTCTGTAAGACAAAACACAGTTACTCAGCCCAATCTGAACATCAGGTAAACTACAAAGAGTTTTATGACATAGGTATACCTTAAATGCCTCACGAGATATGCTTCCACTAAAAAATTATAATGACTTCTGAGATGGTTCTAATACTTTTGTGATGGAAAAAGTAAACAATATGATGTCCCATATAATTTTTTTTCACTCTTCATTAAGACTTCTTTATTCTTTTGCCATGGTCTGCTCTGTGCTGTTGGAGAATGTCTCTTTTTTTTATTTATTTTTTTTATTTTTAAGGGATTCTACAATACAATGACACAGTTGTTTGCAGATAACATTGATGTTACTCAGTATGTCATACAATTAAGTAATTGGTGCATTTTGCAAGTATCTATGTCCAAATTTTGAACAACCCAAGGTTCCCATAGTCCAGTTGGAGAAGCTTGTATGCACAGGCATGTTGATCAATCAGGAGTCCAGACTATATTCCTGTAGTCTCATGATTCACCCCTATCTCTCCACAGCCCTTACAATCTACCACGCCTCCTCTTCCGCAGTTTGTTCCCTGGGCTTTGGGAAAGGGGCACAAGTGGGTGAGAAGAAAACAGTCTAATTTCTTTGGAGTTGTCATTTTGGACTCCAGTCTGTTCAGGTTGTTTCCCTTCATGGGTTGACAGCTTTCCCAGTGATACCCTTTTTAGTCATACTAACAAAGCACAAGCTATTGGATGTACAGGCATTTAAGCAGTACCAATTATTATGTCAAGCTAAGCTGTGAGCATAGACACAGATGCTTGGATGGTATGCTAATCTGCAAACTGTGGTTTCTCTATAAAGGGTGACAAGTTCTTATTGTGGCTTATAACATCTCCTAACCACTAGAGGACATAAGCTTGTGGCATCCGCTGTGAGTTATTCCTCCAAGGAGAGAGCTAATAGCCAAATAGATTTGGGATATATATAGACACTTGGCTGCCACTGTTGCACAGTATCTCCAGGCTGTTGAGGTGTAGCTGATATTGACGGAGGAGTCTTGCTTGTCTCAGGGAGACCAATATTTTGCTGTATTGCTTTAGTGGCCTTTGGTAACGCTCTCTAGCATTTCAGAGGCCAGTTGTACGCTAGCAAGTGACGTCTCATAACATTTTTCATGCTCACACCAGGTCTTCGACAACAGGGACTTACTGCCTTTCTCCTTGCATATATCCCACTTATAGGCAAAAGGCCTTTATAATTTGGGGGGGGCGGGTTTGAATCCCCTAGCCAACATCTCCTAGGCAGAATAATTCATTGCTGATGTCAGAGCTTTCCTGTAGTAATATATTTTGCTTAATTACACAACTTATAAACACTTTACTATTGAATTTGGCTCTAGATAGAGAAATATCCTTTCACAGTTCCTATGCCTATCAATCAGTTAATACGTTGTGCCTGTTTTATAGGAAATTACCACTGTAACAATTGGCTCTAGTTTACAGTTTGGGAGTGGTTTCATTACCATCCTGTTTTCCTTTTTTCAAAAAAAAAAAAAAAAAAAAAGGGGGGGGGGGAGGTAGGAAGGTTTCTCAGCATTAGGGTCCATTATTAACAGTCAACCCCAATATTATTCATAGAGATGCTCAGTGTCCGTGTCTCAGGCAGTCTGAGGTTCCTCATTCCTTAATGTTCAGATGGGTCAACCTCTCTGCTGGCATTCCCCAGTTCATCCTGCACAGCCATAAGTTGTTTTTTTTTAGATTTTTATGTTTTGACCTATAGATGCCTAAGTTGTATTACACATACCCATAAACGTCCCATATAATTTTTAGATATTTCATCAAAACCTACCTTATAAGCTGATCAACCATCATAATTGATATTTGCCTTGTAGAAATCAATAACGTGATACTTGTCTAAAGCCTATGCTTTATTTTATGCTCATTATCAGAAGAAAGTAAGAGAATGCCATTACCAAAACTTGGCATTTCTCAGGGCTGGAAAGATAGCTCAGCAGTTAAAAATCATTGGCTACTCTTGCAGAGAACCTGGATAACCTTGTTTCGCAGAATCCACATAGTGGCCACCAACTACCTCTAACTACAGTTTCAGGGGATTAGACACTTTCTTCTGACCTTCATGGGCATTGCACATCATGGGTGCAATACATACAGGAAATACACTCATACATTATAAATAAATTTAATATTTTAAATACTTTTATTGATGATCCATGTATTTTATACATTATCTTTCAGCCCAATTTAGACACATTCATCTCTCCCTGCCTCCCACCCCACCCCAGTTCATGCCTTCTGCCATACATCTTTCTCTCAGGCTTTCCAAAGTTTTTCACTACAAAGGCTTGTTGTTTGGGGCCGAGTTTAACTGTATTAGTCAGTTCTTTGACCCACTCTTTAAGTTATTGTTGTTACCTCCCCTTTGTATTGCTCCAACATATGCCTATATAACCATCACATATGCATCAAGATTATGACCTCTGAGAATAAACTGCATGTTAATTCCAGAATATGTTTAAGCATTCACATTTCCCCTTTAATTTTGTATTACTCTAAGATATGAATGCATACCTTCCACCCATATACAGTAATTACAGAGTCTGAAAATAAGTGATAGGTCAATTCTAGAGCCCTTTAAGAGATTCACATTATAACATGGTCTTTGACCCATTTGGAGTTTATTTTTGTACAGGGTGAGAGGTAGGGGTTTAATTTCATTCTTCCACAAGTGGTATCCAGTTTTACCAACACCACTTGCTGAAGATGCTGTCTTTCCTCCATTGAGTCTTTTTGGCCCCTTTGCCAAATATGAGGTGGCTGAAATTGCATGTGCTCAAGTTTGGATCTTCAGTTTTATTCCATTGGTCTACAGGTCTGTTTTTGTGCCAGTACCAGGATGTTTTTATAGACTATAGCCCTGTAGTATAGTTTGAAGTTTGTAATAGGAATCCCCCCTGTATTTCTCTTTTCACTCAGGGTTGCTTTGGTTATTCGGGGACTTTTGTTGTTACATAGGAATTTAAGATTTTTTTTCCAAGCCTGAAAATAATGTCTTGGGGATTTTAATTGGAATTGCATTGAATCAGTATATTCATTTGGGTAGAATGGACATTTTTACTATATCAATTTTTCCAATCCATGATCATGGGAGTTCTTTCCATCTTCTGATGTCTTGTTCAATCTCCTTCAGGAGTTTATAATTTTTGTTTTAGAGATCTTTGGTGTCTTTGGTTAGGTTTGTTCCTAGGTATTTTATTGTTTTTGAGGCTATTGCAAGTGGGAAGGTCTCCTTGTATTCCTTCTTTAGTTGCTTGTTGTTGGTGTAAAGAAAGGCTACTGATATTTCTAGGTTAATTTTGTATTCTGACACTTTATTGAAACTCTTAATCGTTTCTAGGAGTTTTCTGGTAGAGTTTTTAGCATCCCTTAGGTAAACTATCATATCGTCTGCAAAAAGGGATAGTTTGATTTCCTCTTTTCCAATTAGTATTCCTTTAATTTCCTTTTCTTGCCTTATTACCCTAGCCAGTGTTTCAAGGACTATATTTAAGAGGAGTTGTGTCAGCGTCAGCCTTGCCAGGTTCCTACCTTTATGGAGAATCCTTCTAACTTTTCTTCCTTTAGAGTAGGATGATGCTGGCTATGGGTTTCTTGTATATGGCTTTGATTATGTTGAGAAATGATCCTTCCAGTCCAATTCCCTCTAGTACTTTAATCATGAAGGGATGCTGGATTTTGCTGAAGGCTTTTTTTCACTACATCACTTGAGATGATTGTGTGTTTTCATCCTTCAGTCCGTTTATTAGTTTTATGATATTTACTGATTTTAGTTTGTTGAATCATCCCTGCATCTCTGGTATGAATTCAACTGCTCGTTGGTTTCCTTTTTCATTTCAACATGGATTCTTTTCAGTGTTTCCACTTCCTACCAGAGTTTGTGATTCTCTCCCTCTAGCTCTTTCCAGAGTTTGTCATTTTCTCCCTCTAGCTCTTTCTGGAGTTTGTCATTTTCTCCTTTTAGTTCTTTCTAAAGTTTGTCATTGTCTCTGTCTAGGTCCTTTCTGAGTTTTTCATTCTCTCCTCTTAGTTCTATGATTTCTTTGGATATATCTGTGATTGTTATTCTATGATCTGTGTCCTGGGATACCTCTAGGGAGATCCCGTTGTAGGATTCCTCCACAGGCTCTGCAGAGTTTAGTGTGGAATTATTCTGCACTTTTCCCATATTGTTCTTTTGTTTTGTTCTCGGCATATGGTTTGCCTTTTGCCTGTATTCTGATGGGAAACTCTAATGCCTCTTCACCATGTTAAACGATTGCTTTCCTTGATTTCTTAGGTGCCTTCATTGTATTCTCCTTGTTTATGGAGTGTTGACTTGTGTAGGTTTCAGGCTTTCAATTTTGGTTATATATTGAAAGGTATAGTTCACTCTTCCCTTTCTATTCTGCAAAAACTGGGTGGGTAACAACCCAGATGACACCTGTACTGTACTCCTTCTGCTGCCAGCCAGTTCCTCTAGGTTGGTTGTAGGGCTTACTGGAACCCCCCCCCGAAATTCCAGTTGGTGTGGGGAGGTCTTGCTTAACCCGTATTCCAGTACCCTGTGTTTCAGCTGTCCTGGCAGATGCCAGCAGCCTCTAAGCAAGGTAGGCTAGAGATTCAAGCCTCAATTCCCAAGATCCTCCTGACTGACATGCATGGCCCCCACCCTGTGCCTCAGCTGGTCTGGGGGCCACCCTAAATTTAATATTTTTAAAAAACTTAAATTCTTCTATTTTAGATTTTATTCTTTTATTAGTTACTTTTTTGTTGCTATAACAGAAAGCACCATGACCAAGGCAAATTAGAGAAAAACATGTCTATTTGGGCTTATGTTTCCAGAGGGGAGAGAATCTGTCATGGATGGGAGTGAGGGCAGCAGAGGTGGAAGGAAGAGAGAGCTGAGCACTCGCATCTGCAGTCACCCCAAGAAAACAGGGAGAGCAAACTCAAATAGAATAAGATTCTGAACTCTGAAATCCAGACCCCAGCCCTTCCTTTATTTAGCAAGGACACATTTCCTAAAGATTTTATGATTTTCCCCAAAGAGTACTACCAACCAGGGACCATATAACAAGTGTTCACATTCTTTTTATTTATTTTATTTTATTTTATTTTTTTGGTCTTTTAGAGACAGAGTCTCCCTGTAGCCCCAGCTGTCCTGAAACTCATTCTGTAGACCAGGCTGGCCTTGAACTCACAAATATCTGCTTGCCTCTGCCTCCCAAGTGCTAGGATTAAAGGCGTGCACCACCACGCCTGGCCGAGTGTTCACATTCTTGAGATTATGGTGAACATTTCACATTCAAACCACCTCAGTCCTGGAAGTCTAGATCCTAACTACCTTGTTCTAGAGCAAATTCAAATTAAAGATAAAATATTCCAGTCAAAGCCAACATCTAGACACTGGAGATTGTAGAAGGTAGTGCCCATTGAATTTTTAGCCAAGTGTGGAATACATTTCCTATTATCCACCTTAGAAAAACCTCCCTTGCTTCCAGATAAGTCCTCTAGCCTTATGAAAGGCTCCCTCTTGTCCCTTTCTCTGACAGTTTTTGGAACCTTGATGGAAATTACCAATTTAGGGTACATAATTACATATGAGCCTTATGAGGTCCAGGGAACCCTGCCCTGAAGCTTCAAACATGGGTTTTTAGATGGATCCTTCAGTTGTTCTCATTTATTTCTGGGTGATAAAGTTCTGAAGATCTCTTCCTGAGTTCTGAGCAGGGATGTCTACCATCAGCAAATAAATCCCCAAAGACATTAAAAGGCAACATCCAGTTTAGATCCCACTCAGTAAAACGTACTCGCTACTGAATGCTGGGCTGTGAAAAGGGTTGCCTTTCCCCTGACTGTTGGGATGACACCTAGCAAGGCATATCATGCCTGGTCTGTAAGAAAAGGTCATTGGGAAATACAGTAGAAGTGCTGTGATAGTTAATCCACGGGATTAGAAAGAACCAATACAGAGCAGCATGTGGTCAGCAGAGCTGTGTTCACAGTGCTTAACTCAGGAGATCTACACTCTAATCCCATGGTTTGGCACAAAATTAAAGCATTTACTTAGGCATCTTTGACTAACAAGTTGACGATTGATTTATAAACTAAACAAGGTCATCCTATAAGACTTTGACTTGCTAAATATTTGCTAACTGGAACTTTTTCTGAAGACTAGGGAAGACCTCAAAATAAGAACTGTTAGAAAGATCAATAAAATAAAAACTTTCACAGAATTTAGGTCCAAGGGAAGTAAGTTAAAGGGAGATTGGTTTTATTTATACAGACTTTATTTTTCCAAATTGAATCCTATTTGATCATGATTTTTACTCTTGGATCATTTTAGGATAGTTTGAGTGTGTTGCTTTCCATTAATTTAATGCCAGTAGCTGGAATTCTTTTCCAGAGCCAGTTCTGTTTTTGAACTGAGAGCGTCTTTCCACAGATCCTTCAGCCTTTCCAAAGTTCAAAGCAGGCTGCCACCTGGTGGAAAAATACTAAATCCATTTTCTTTTTCTTTTTTTTTCTTTTTTTTTTTTTTTATTGATGCTTTGTGTATTTCATACATCATTTTCCAATTCAGTTCAGGCATATATCCCCTTCCCTTCCCCCCACTCCACCCCTTCCCATCCCAGATCATTCATTCTGCCGTAACTTTTCTGCATCTTTCTCTGTTTTTTTGTTTTGTTTTGTTTTCATTTTTTTTTAACAATAAGTGATAATCTGTGAGTACAAGCATCCTTCATGTAAAACCAATTTGCGAGCAGTTGTGCCCAAACCCACACAGCTCATGGGTCCCACCATCCAGCAGGGGGGGCTTGTATGTTCAATCAAGTTGATCTAATGAGTGTCCAGTCTATATTGTTGTAGTTTCACTATTCACCCCAATCGCAGCCCTTACATTCTACCGTGCCCCCTCTTCCGCAGATTGTTCCCTAGGCTTAGAAAAGGGGCACAGATGGATGAAAAGCAAAACAGTCTACTTTCTCTGGAGCTGATGTCTTGGTCTCTAGTCAATTCTGGCTGTTTTCTTTCATGGGCTGCCAGCTTGTCCAGGCATAAACTTTCGATCCTACTAATGAAGCACATGCAATTAGATATATAGGTATTTAAACAGTATAATATATAGACTTTTGATCCTACTAATGAAGCACACGCAATTAGATATATAGGTATTTAAACAGTACTAATTGTTATGGTAGGTTACTTTTGTATAGACACAGATGTTTGGATGGTATGTTAATCCATGAATTACATTTTCTTCTGTTAAGTATGACAGGGTCTTACTGTGGCTTATAACATCTCCTAACCATTAGAGGATGTAAGCTTGTGGCATCAGCTGTGGGTTATTCCTCCAAGGAGTGAGCTAATAGCCAATTAGATTTGGATATACAGACATATGGCTGCCACTGCTGCACAGTATTTCCAGGCAGATGAGGTGCATCACATGTCATGTAGAAGTTAAACATTTCTTCTTTTTAAAACATAGGATTGGGACTGGAGAGATGGCTCAGTGGTTAAGATCACTGGCTGTTTTTTGCAAAGGATCCAGGTTCGGTTCCCAGCCCTCACACAGCAGCTAACAAACCTTCTATGACAGATTTCAGATGATCTGACTTCTGATCTCCCCAGGTATTGCACAACACAGGTCCACTTGCATATATGCAGGAAAGACACTCATATGCATAAAATTATAAAGTAATAATAAATAAAATATTTTTAAATATGGGATTAACTTCTGTCAGTGAACAGAAATTATTTCCACTGCTTCAGAATTTAAATTTATTTTTTTAATTATGCAGATAAAATTTAATGATATCTGACATTTCAGGAAGATCAGGAAGGTGGCGAGCAGTTTGCCACAACAGAAGGCCAAGTAAGGAATGAAGCGACCTAACTCCCTAGAGCAGGTAACTTTCAAAATATCACTTAGCTACAGTGATGCTTATCCAAATAAACTCTAGCTCCTTCTAGAACATAAGGTAATCATAACGAAATTACATCCTATTTCCTACCCAAGTCATAGGAGGTGGAAGTACAAGAAATGACAAATATTCCATTATTGCTCACATTTTCAATATTTTTTCATATTCCAAATAAACCTAATTAAGTCCCATTAAAGACAAGATCAATTTAGTTTCAGAAGTTTTCATACTTGAGGGGAATTTTTGCACTATTTTCTAATAGAATGTTGGTCAAATAGTGCCAGCTTGCTAAGTAAAACATTTTAGAAAGAATCATATGTTTTTTATATTGATTCAATGCATGAAGGAGAAGATGGAAGGCAAGAAAAAGGGGGAGAGGGAAGACAAGCTGAGGAAAAATGAAAAAGACAAAAAAACAAAAAAACAACTGGTAGATAACATGTGAGACAAAGAGAGCCAGAGAACACAGAGGGCTTTTAGGAATCAGGGATGGAGGGAGGGATCAGGAACAACAGGCTCATCCTTATGGCCTTATAAAGATTCCATGGGCTATAGTCACATCAGCATCCACATCTCTGCAAACATAGAGGCTCGTGAGCTTTTTTCCAAGAGACACTGTACTTCTAAGATTCATAACTGTTATCAAGTTGAGTGACACATTGAGCTACAGTGTTTCAAGGTCACTGCTCTGAGTTGAAATGCTCCACTTCAACCCCTGGTCTCACTGACTAGTAGCTATAAGCTCAGCAAAAATACTGCACTAGTGTATGGCTCAATTTCTCCAAATGAAAAATAGGGTAAATAAAATAATACAGTAAGTGATGTCTGCATCAAAATGTTCATTTGTATTTACCAGAGCCATTTGTGTGGAAGGATTGATGACAGGTTTAACCATATATTAATCAAATCAGTAATACTAGCTCTGTTATGATCCACTCATTCAATTTACAGCTGCCTCACTGTATCTCCATGCTAAGGACCTCCATTTTCCTTATCACCTGATACCCACTCAATGAAGCTGTAATTTTGAATAAGAGCAACAATTTTTATGACTGAATGAAAAAGAGGTCCATGGAGATTTCAGATAACGTCTGTAAATCTTCAGGAATGGGTTTAGCAAACCTGCTCTCTTCAGGCACAAATATGGCCTAAAACTGAATCATAATTTATCAGTCAGCTTATCCTACCTTATCAGTGTTCGGTAAAGTCAAACTGCTTCTCCAGGTTTACCTTGTCCCATCAGACAGATACTGTATAAGCTACTAAGTTGATGAGCCTTCATAATCACTTGCATTTTTGTTTTGTAGGATTGCATCAGCATGCAAAAATAAAATAATTTTTGTCTGAATGTTTCCCTTCAAAATGTTTCTTCTTCCAAAAGAACTACATAGTATGTTAAGCAATATTTCAGAGATTTCAAATACAACTCCAAATTTTTATTTTGTTGAAATATTTAAGCAGTTAAATTTTCAGTGTCCCTAATGAGCAAGCATCGAGATGCACCATATCTGGAATAAGCTGCTCCACCATGTGCATTTATCTCACCCCATTGCATTTATCTCACCCCATTGTGTTTTGCATCCTTGCATTAAATTGATATATCCACATCAAAAATCTGATAAGAAAAAATTAATCTTAGTATGAATTAAGTTTAAGAAATATCTTAATAAGGGACCATTGCTATATATGGACTAAAATTCACATATGCCAACTTCTGAATTTATTTATAAAATACAAAGAACAGTAACAGAAAATGAAGAGGAATTTTATGTTACAGAAAACAGGGGCATGCATTGGGAAGAAAAGGGACTGTTAATAAAAGGAAATTTATAATATATAGCCTTTCGATCCTACTAATGAAGCACTCGCAATTAGATATATAGGTATTTAAACATTACTAATTGTTATGGTAGGTTACTTTGGTATAGACACAGATGATTGGATGGTATGTTAATCCATGAATTACATTTTCTTCTGTTAAGTATGATAGGGTCTTCGTGTGGTTTATAACATCTCCTAACCATTAGATGATGTAAGCTTGTGGCATCAGCTGTGGGTTATTCCTCCAAGGAGAGAGGTAATAGCCAATTAAATTTGGGATATACAGACATATGGCTGCTACTGCTGCACAGTATTTCCAGGCAGATGAGGTGTAGCTGGTGCTGATGGAGAAGTTGGCATATGTGAATTTTAGTCCATATATAGCAATGGTCCCTTATTAAGATAAAATTCTCACATGATATTTCTTAAACTTAATTCATACTAAGATTAATTTTTTCTTATCAGATTTTTGATGTGGATATATCAATTTAATGCAAGGATGCAAAACACAATGGGGTGAGATAAATGCAATGGGGTGAGATAAATACACATGGTGGAGCAGCTTATTCCAGATATGGTGCATCTCGATGCTTGCTCATTAGGGACACTGAAAATTTAACTGCTTAAATATTTCAACAAAATAAAAATTTGGAGTTGTATTTGAAATCTCTGAAATATTGCTTAACATACTATGTAGTTCTTTTGGAAGAAGAAACATTTTGAAGGGAAACATTCAGACAAAAATTATTTTATTTTTGCATGCTGATGCAATCCTACAAAACAAAAATGCAAGTGATTATGAAGGCTCGTCAACTTAGTAGCTTATACAGTATCTGTCTGATGGGACAAGGTAAACCTGGAGAAGCAGTTTGACTTTACCGAACACTGATAAGGTAGGATAAGCTGACTGATAAATTATGATTCAGTTTTAGGCCATATTTGTGCCTGAAGAGAGCAGGTTTGCTAAACCCATTCCTGAAGATTTACAGACGTTATCTGAAATCTCCATGGACCTCTTTTTCATTCAGTCATAAAAATTGTTGCTCTTATTCAAAATTACAGCTTCATTGAGTGGGTATCAGGTGATAAGGAAAATGGAGGTCCTTAGCATGGAGATACAGTGAGGCAGCTGTAAATTGAATGAGTGGATCATAACAGAGCTAGTATTACTGATTTGATTAATATATGGTTAAACCTGTCATCAATCCTTCCACACAAATGGCTCTGGTAAATCGAAATGCCTCAGATTGCTGCAGACATCAGGCCCCTCTCTGGATCCTACTAGTAACCAACATTTTTAATGATCCTATGAAGCTATCTTCTAGGTGCTGCAAAGGTTTTAATACAAGAGACTTTCTTAACTCCCCCCCCATAGAAAAGGAGAAATATGATGCGATAGAGGTCGTTCTCCAGCTGTGGATTGGAGCCAGCTGTTATAGAAGGTATTCTCTTGTAAAATTGTAAAAATAAACTGCCTTCTTTAATTGACTAATGGACATAGAAACTCTGAAAAGGATTATTCCGATTCCTAGAACCAAATATAATGCTAAAGTCTCCTTAAAGTATGCACTTAAGCTAAATATTAATACAGGAGCTCTGACATCAACAATGGATTATTCTCCAAGCGGAGTGTTGGCCAGGGGATCCAAGCCCCCACAAAAAGGTAAAGGCTCCTTGCCTCCAAACGGGGATATCGCAGGAAGAGAGGCATAAGGCCCTGCTGTGAAGACCTGATAAAACATGGGAAAATGTATGGAGACCGACTTGCAAGCATACGGATGGTCTCTGGAATGCCAGAGAGTGTTACCAAAGGCCACTAAAACAATAAAGCAATATAGGTCCTCTTGAGTCAAGCAAGATGCACCATATCTGGAATAAGCTGCTCCACCATGTGCATTTATCTCACCCCATTGCATTTATCTCACTCCATTGTGTTTTGCATCCTTGCATTAAATTGATATATCCACATCAAAAATCTGATGATAAGAAAAAATTAATCTTAGTATGAATTAAGTTTAAGAAATATCATGTGAGAATTTTATCTTAATAAGGGACCATTGCTATATATGGACTAAAATTCACATATGCCAACTTCTCCATCAGCACCAGCTACACTCTCCTGCCTGGAAATACTGCAGAGTAGCGCAGCCATATGTCTGTATATCCAAATTTAATTGCTATTACCTCTCTCCTTGGAGGAATAACCCAGCTGATCCACAAAGCTACATCATCTAATGTTAGGCGAGTGACAACCACACCGATGACCCTATCATACTATACAGAAGAAATGGAATCAGGAGTTAACATACCATCCAACATCTGTGTCAATACCAAAGAACCTACCATAACAATTAGTATGTTTAATACCTATATAATCTAATTGCGAGTGCTTCATAGTAGGATCGAAAGGCTATATATATAAATTTCCTTTTATTAACAGTCCCTTTTCTTCCCAATGCATGCCCCTGTTTTCTGTAACATAAAATTCCTCTTCATTTTCTGTTAACTGTTCTTTGTATTTTATAAATAAATTCAGAAGTTGGCATATGTGAATTTTAGTCCATATATAGCAATGGTCCCTTTATTAAGATATTTCTTAAACTTAATTCATACTAAGATTAATTTTTTCTTATCAGATTTTTGATGTGGATATATCAATTTAATGCAAGGATGCAAAACACAATGGGGTGAGATAAATGCAATGGGGTGAGATAAATGCACATGGTGGAGCAGCTTATTCCAGATATGGTGCATCTCGATGCTTGCTCATTAGGGACACTGAAAATTTAACTGCTTAAATATTTCAACAAAATAAAAATTTGGAGTTGTATTTGAAATCTCTGAAATATTGCTTAACATACTATGTAGTTCTTTTGGAAGAAGAAACATTTTGAAGGAAACATTCAGACAAAAATTATTTTGATTTGCATGCTGGATGCAATCCTTACAAAAACAAAAAATGCAAGTGATTAGGAAGGCTCGTCAACTAGTAGCTTATACAGTATCTGTCTGATGGGACAAGGTAAACCTGGGAAGCCGTTTGACTTACCGAACACTGATAAGGTAGGATAAGCTGACTGATAAATTATGATTCAGTTTAGGCCATATTTGTGCCTGAAGAGAGCAGGGGTGTACGAACACCATTCCTGAAGATTTACAGACGTGATCTGAATTACCATGGATCTCTGTTCATTCAGTCATAAAAATTGTTGCTCTTATTCAAAATTAAGTCATGACGGGGTATCAGGTGACAGGAAAAGGAGTCGTCCTTATGGATGATTACAGGAGGCAGTCGGTAAGAAAGGAGGGGGAGTCAGAACATGATGCGAGTGAGGTACAGGTTGATAAGAGAGGGGATTAAATTCCTGTGCATGCAAGCCGCCACACAAATGGCTCTGGTAAATACAAATGAACATTTTGATGCAGACATCACTTACTGTATTATTTTATTTACCCTATTTTTCATTTGGAGAAATTGAGCCATACACTAGTGCAGTATTTTTGCTGAGCTTATAGCTACTAGTCAGTGAGACCAGGGGTTGAAGTGGAGCATTTCAACTCAGAGCAGTGACCTTGAAACACTGTAGCTCAATGTGTCACTCAACTTGATAACAGTTATGAATCTTAGAAGTACAGTGTCTCTTGGAAAAAAGCTCACGAGCCTCTATGTTTGCAGAGATGTGGATGCTGATGTGACTATAGCCCATGGAATCTTTATAAGGCCATAAGGATGAGCCTGTTGTTCCTGATCCCTCCCTCCATCCCTGATTCCTAAAAGCCCTCTGTGTTCTCTGGCTCTCTTTGTCTCACATGTTGTCTACCAGTTGTTTTTTTGTTTTTGTTTTTTTGTCTTTTTCATTTTTCCTCAGCTTGTCTTCCCTCTCCCCCTTTTCTTGCCTTCCATTCTCTCTTCATGCATTGAATCAATATAAAAAACATATGATTCTTTCTAAAATGTTTTACTTAGCAAGCTGGCACTATTTGACCAACATTCTATTAGAAAATAGTGCAAAAATTCCCCTCAAGTATGAAAACTTCTGAAACTAAATTGATCTTGTCTTTAATGGGACTTAATTAGGTTTATTTGGAATATGAAAAAATATTGAAAATGTGAGCAATAATGGAATATTTGTCATTTCTTGTACTTCCACCTCCTATGACTTGGGTAGGAAATAGGATGTAATTTCGTTATGATTACCTTATGTTCTAGAAGGAGCTAGAGTTTATTTGGATAAGCATCACTGTAGCTAAGTGATATTTTGAAAGTTACCTGCTCTAGGGAGTTAGGTCGCTTCATTCCTTACTTGGCCTTCTGTTGTGGCAAACTGCTCGCCACCTTCCTGATCTTCCTGAAATGTCAGATATCATTAAATTTTATCTGCATAAATGAAAAAAATAAATTAAAATTCTGAAGCCGTGGAAATAATTTCTGTTCACTGACCAGAAGTTACTCCCCTATTTAAAACATATTTTATTTATTATTATTTATAATTTTATGCATATGAGTGTCTTTCTGCATATATGCAAGTGGACCTGTGTTGTGCAATACCTGGGGAGATCAGAAGTCAGATCATCTGAAATCTGTCATAGAAGGTTTGTTAGCTCTGTGTGAGGGCTGGGAACCGAACCTGGATCTCTCTGCAAAAAAAAGCCAGTGATCTTAACCACTGAGCCATCTCTCCAGTCCCATCCTATGTTTTAAAAGAAGAAAGGTTTAACTTTCTACATGAATGTGATGCACCTCATCGCCTGGAAATACTGTGCAGCAGTGGCAGCCCTATGTCTGTAATATCCAAATTAATTGGCTATAGCTACTCCTTGGGGAATACCCACACTGATGCCACAAGCTTTAATCCTCTAATGGTTAGGAGATGTTATAAGCCCACAGTAAGACCCTGTCATACTAACAGAAGAAAATGTAATTCATGGATTACATACCATCCAAAACATACTGTGTCTATACAAAAAGTAACCTACCATAACATGTATACTGTTTAAATACCTATTATTCTAATTGCGTGTGCTCATTAGTAGGATCAAAAGGCATATATTATACTGTTTAAATACCTATATATCTTAATTGCATGTGCTTCATTAGTAGATCGAAAGGTTATGTCCTGGACAAGCTGGCAGCCCATGAAAGGAAAACAGCCAGAATGACTAGAGGACCAAGACTCAGCTCCACTCGAAAAGTAGACTGTTTTCTTTTCATCCACCTGTCCCTTTTCAAGCCTAGGGAACAATCATGCGGAAGAGGGGCCCCCGTGGAGAATGTAAGGGCTGCGATTGGGGGTGAATAGTGAAACTACAACAAAATAGACTTGACACTCATTGATCCACTTGATTGAACATACAAGCCCCCCCTGCTGGATGTTGGGACCCATGAGCTGTGTGGGTTTGGGCACAACTGCTCACAAATTGGTTTTACTTGAAGGATGCTTGTACTCACAGATTTATCACTTATTGTAAAAAAAAAAATGTGAAAACAAAACCAAACAAAAAAAAGAGGAAAGATGCAGAAAAGTACGGCAGAATGAATTGATCTGGGATGGGAGGGGTGGAGTGGGGGGGAAGGGAAGGGTGGATATATGCTGAACTGAATTGGAAATGTGTACCTAATACACAAAGCATCAATAAAAAAAAAAAAAAAGAAAAAAAAAAAAAATGGATTTGTATTCTTTCCACCCAGGTGGCAGCCTGCTTTGAACTTTGGAAAGGCTGAAGGATCTGTGGAAAGACGCTCTCAGTTCAAAAACAGAACTGGCTCTGGAAAAGAATTCCAGCTACTGGCATTAAATTAATGGAAAGCAACACACTCAAACTATCCTAAAATGATCCAAGAGTAAAAATCATGATCAAATAGGATTCAATTTGGAAAAATAAAGTCTGTATAAATAAAACCAATCTCCCTTTAATTACTTCCCTTGGACCTAAATTCTGTGAAAAGTTTTATTTTATTGATTTTCTAACAGTTCTTATTTTGAGGTCTTCCCTAGTCTTCAGAAAACGTTCCAGTTAGCAAATATTTAGCAAGTCAAAGTCTTATAGGATGACCTTGTTTAGTTTATAAATCAATCGTCAACTTGTTAGTCAAAGATGCCTAAGTAAATGCTTTAATTTTGTGCCAAACCATGGGATTAGAGTGTAGATCTCCTGAGTTAAGCACTGTGAACACAGCTCTGCTGACCACATGCTGCTCTGTATTGGTTCTTTCTAATCCCGTGGATTAACTATCACAGCACTTCTACTGTATTTCCCAATGACCTTTTCTTACAGACCAGGCATGATATGCCTTGCTAGGTGTCATCCCAACAGTCAGGGGAAAGGCAACCCTTTTCACAGCCCAGCATTCAGTAGCGAGTACGTTTTACTGAGTGGGATCTAAACTGGATGTTGCCTTTTAATGTCTTTGGGGATTTATTTGCTGATGGTAGACATCCCTGCTCAGAACTCAGGAAGAGATCTTCAGAACTTTATCACCCAGAAATAAATGAGAACAACTGAAGGATCCATCTAAAAACCCATGTTTGAAGCTTCAGGGCAGGGTTCCCTGGACCTCATAAGGCTCATATGTAATTATGTACCCTAAATTGGTAATTTCCATCAAGGTTCCAAAAACTGTCAGAGAAAGGGACAAGAGGGAGCCTTTCATAAGGCTAGAGGACTTATCTGGAAGCAAGGGAGGTTTTTCTAAGGTGGATAATAGGAAATGTATTCCACACTTGGCTAAAAATTCAATGGGCACTACCTTCTACAATCTCCAGTGTCTAGATGTTGGCTTTGACTGGAATATTTTATATTTAATTGAATTCTCTAGCACAAGGTAGTTAGGATATAGACTTCCGGATGAGGTGGTTTGAAATGTGAACATGCTTCCACTACCAGATGTGAAACATTCAGCAGGCCAGATCTGGCAGGTGTGGTGTCAACGCCTTTAATCCTAGCATTGGGAGGCAGAGGCAAGCAGATATTTGTGGTTTCAGCCAGGCCTGGTCTACGATGCTTGTTCAGGGACAGCTGTGGGTACAGGGAGACTGTCTCTAAAAGACCAAAAAAATAAAATAAACTATAAACATAAATAAAAAGAATGTGAAACACTTGTTTTATATGGTCCCTGGTTGGTAGTACTCTTGGGGAAAATCATAAAATTCTTAGGAAAATGTGTCCTTGCTAAATAAAGGAAGGGCTGGGGTCTGGATTTCAGAGTTCAGAATCTTATTCTATTTGAGTTTGCTCTCCCTGTTTTCTTGGGGTGACTGCAGATGCGAGTGCTCAAGCCTCATCTCTCCTTACACTTGCTGCCCTACACCATCCCATGACGTGATTCCTTACCCTCTGGAAAACATAGCTCCAAATATGACATTTTTTTCTAAGTTTCCTTGGTCATGGTGCTTTCTGTTTATAGCAACACAAAAGTAACTAATAAAAAATTAAAATGTAAAATGAAGTAATTAAGTTTTTAAAAAATATTAAATTTAGGGTGGCCCCCAGACCAGCTGGGCCACAGAGTGTGGGCCATGTCATGGTAAGTAGGAGGATCTGGAATTGAGGCTGAATCTCTAGCCTGCATTGCTTAGAGGCTGCTGGCATCTGCCAGGACAGCTGAAACACAGGGTACTGGAACGGGTTAAGCAAGACTCCCACACCCAACTGCAATTTGGGGGGGGGGGGAGGTCCAGAAGCCCTACAACCAACCTAGAGGAACTGGCAGGCAGCAGAAGAGTACAGTGAAGGTGTGTCATCTGGGTTGTTACCTCCCGAGTTTTGCAGACTAGAAAGGGGAAGAAAGGGACTATGACCTTTTCAATAGATAACCAAAATTAAAGCCTGAAACCTAAAAGTCACACTCCATAACAGCGAGAAGGCATACATGAAGGCACCTGAATGGAATCAAGGAAAGCAATCGTTTAACATGGTGAAGAGGCATTAGATATTCACATCAGAATAAGGCAAAGGCAAAACCATATGCCGCGAACACAAACAAAAAGAACAATATGGGAAAAGTGCCAGATATTCCACACTAACTCTGCAGAAGGCTGTGGAGGAATCCTACCCACGGGATCTCTGGAGGTAACCTGGGACACAGATCATAGAATAACAATCACAGTCATATCCAAAGAAACATATGAACTAAGAGGAGAGAATGAAAACTCAGACAGGACCTAGACAGAGACAATGACAANAAAATTACTTCCTATTTCCTACCAAGTCATAGGAGGTGGAGAAGATACAGAAATGCGACTAAATTATTCCCATTATGCTCACAGTTTCAATATTTTTTAATCATTCCAAAAAACTAATTAAGTCCCATAAAGACAAGATCAATTTGTTTCAGAAGTTTTCATACTTGAGGGGAATTTTTGCACTATTTTCTAATAGAATGTTGGTCAAATAGTGCCAGCTTGCTAAGTAAAACATTTTAGAAAGAATCATATGTTTTTTATATTGGATTCAATGCATGAAGAGAAGATGGAAGGCTAAGATAAAAGGGGGAGAGGGAAGACAAGCTGCAGGAAAAATGAAAAAGACAAACAAAAACAAAAACAAAACAACTGGTAGATAACATGTGAGACAAAGAGAGCCAGAGAACACAGAGGGCTTTTAGGAATCAGGGATGGAGGGAGGGATCAGGAACAACAGGCTCATCCTTATGGCCTTATAAAGATTCCATGGGCTATAGTCACATCAGCATCCACATCTCTGCAAACATAGAGGCTCGTGAGCTTTTTTCCAAGAGACACTGTACTTCTAAGATTCATAACTGTTATCAAGTTGAGTGACACATTGAGCTACAGTGTTTCAAGGTCACTGCTCTGAGTAAATGCCACAACCCTGGTCTCACACTTCTATACCACACTCCTGGTATGCCAATTCCGTTCTAAGTGGTATCCGATATGAATAGCTGACGATAGTAGTCTGCATCAAATATTTGTCTTCCAGGAGCTGGTAAAATGGATTGATGGCATCAATCCATAGATTACCATCAGTTTATGTAAGTCCATGAGTCGTCGAATTGTACTCGACTAGTACATACACACATAGGTAATAATGAATCTACTGATGTCTGCTCATTATGCTCTCATATGATTACCAGCCAGCCATTTGTGTGAAATTAGCTTCCCCTCCTTATTATCAATCGAATACTGCACTAGTTATGAGTCAGTCTTCCATTACAGCTCCTCCACTGTTCTCATACAAGCTTTGATCCCCAGTCCTTCTCCCTTATCCTCTTGATTACCCACTTCTAATCTGAAATTGACATCAAGTTAGGCACAATTTTTCTGACTGAATGAAGGGCCCATTTGGAGATTCATCCTAGATAACCGTCTGTAAAATTCTTCAGTGAATGGGGTTCCTTTAGCAAAAACTTTCGCCTGCTCTCTTCAGGCACAAATATGGCCTAAAACTGAATCATAATTTATCAGTCAGCTTATCCTACCTTATCAGTGTTCGGTAAAGTCAAACTGCTTCTCCAGGTTTACCTTGTCCCATCAGACAGATACTGTATAAGCTACTAAGTTGACTGAGCCTTCCTAAATATCACTTGCATTTTTTGTTGTTTGTAGGTTGTGCTTGTTTTTATAAAAAATACTAAAATTTAATTTTGTCTGAATGCCTTTCCACTTTCAAAATGTTTCTTCTTCCAAAAGAACTACATAGTATGTTAAGCAATATTTCAGAGATTTCAAAATACAACTCCAAAATTTTTATTTTGTTGACTAATTTTAAGCCATGTTAAATTTTCAGTGTCCCTAATGAGCAAGCATCGAGATGCACCATATCTGGAATAAGCTGCTCCACCATGTGCATTTATCTCACCCCATTGCATTTATCTCACCCCATTGTGTTTTGCATCCTTGCATTAAATTGATATATCCACCTCAAAAATTCTGATAAAGAAAAAATTAATCTTTATGAATTAAGTTTAAGAAATCATCTTATATAAGGGACCATTGTATCTATGGACTAAAATTCACATATGCCAACTCTGAATTTTATTTATAAAATACAAAGAACGACATTAATCGAAAAATGAAGAGGAATTTATGCTTACAGAAACAGGGGCATGCATTGGGACAGAAAAGGGACTGTTAAATAAACGGAAATTTATCACTATATCACCTTTCGATTCCACAATGAAGCACTCGCAATTATGATTATATTAGGTATTTAAACATTACTTATATTATGGTAGGTTAGCTTTGCGTATACGGACACAGATGTGGGTGGTATGTTAATCACGATGAATATCATTTCTTCTGTCTAAGTATCCGATCGGCCCTCGGAGTGTGGTTTTTATAACACCTCCTCACCATTAGATGACTGTCATCGTCTTGTTGGCCATCAGTGTTGGGTATTCCTCTCAAGGAGAGTAGGATAGCAATTAAATTTGGGATATACAGACATTATGGCTGCCACTGCTGCACAGTATTCCAGGCGATGAGGTGTAGGCTGGTGCTGAGGAGAAGTGGCTATTGTGATTTTAGGTCCATTATATAGCAATGGTCCTTATTAAGATAAAATTCTTCACATTGATATTTTGAAAACTTAATTAATATAAGATTATTTTTTTTCTTTATCATCCATTTTGAGTGGATTATATCAATTTAACTGCCAAGGATGCAAACAACAATGGATGGTGAGATACAATGCAATGGGGTGAGATGAAATCACTATTGGTGGAGAGCTTATTCCAGATATGGTGCATCTTGCTGACTCAATTTAGCTCTTGATATATTTGCTTTATTGTTTAGTGGCCTTGGAACACTCTCTGGCATTCCGAGACCTCTGATGCTTGCAAGTGTTGTCTCAATACACTTTCCTCGTTGTTATGTCAGGTCTTCCACAGCAGGCTTATGCCTCTTATGCCTGCAGCCTTTAATTTTTTATCTCCATATTTGGGAGGCAAACAGGAGCCTTTACTCCTTTTTTGGGGGCCTTGGATCCCCTGGTCCAACATTCCCTGGTAGAATAATCCTATTTGTTGCATGTCAGAGTCCTGTATTATTTATATTATAGCCTTAACGTGCATAGCTTAGGAGTATTTAGTTATATTTGGTTCTGAATCGACGAATAATCCTTTAGCAGTTTCTATGTCCATTAGTCCAATTATAAGAAGGCATGTCCTTATACAGATTTTACAAGATTGAAACCGGTTCAATCTACAAGCTGGCTTCCAATCCACCGCTGGAGAACGACCCTACTACGTCCATTTTTTCTCCTTATTCTCATGTGGGCGGGCGTTAAGAAATTTCTTGTATTCAAACCTTGCAGCACTCTAGACAGATAGTTATTTAGGCATTCATTAAAAATATGTTGTTACTAGTAGGATCCAGAGAGGGGCTGATTCTGCACAATCTGACGCATTTCTTCCCTTCAATGCCCAGAGGAGTCAATCCTTCTGCTGGCACTTTCTGGTACATCCTACTCACTGCAAAGCTGAATTTTCTTTCTCAGCCATTAAATTGGTGATGCTCTGGCCCAGTAGAATGTAAGGGCTGCGATTTGGGTGAATGGTGATACTACAACGATATAGACTGGACACTCATTTGATCAACTTGATTGAACATACAAGCCCCCCCCCTGCTGGATGGTGGGACCCATGAGCTGTGTGGGTTTGGGCACAACTGCTCGCAAATTGGTTTTACATGAAGGATGCTTGTACTCACAAATTATCACTTATTGTTAAAAAAAATGAAAACAAAACAAACAAACAAAAAACCAGAAAGATGCAGGAAAGTTACTGGAGAATGCATGATCTGGGATGGGTAGGGGTGGTGGGGGGAAGGGAAGGGGATATACGCCTGAACTGAATTGGAAAATGATGTATGAAATACACAAAGCATCAATTAAAAAAAAGAAAGAAAAAGAAAATTTATGCCCAGAGCAAATTATTATTTCCTGTCTAACCTCAGTAAGTGATGTGGAAAAAATAGCTACGTTCTATCCCTCCATAGAATCTGTGATGATTGGAGACATGGAGTTTTATCATCTGTCATGATAAAAGCTCCGTATCTTAAATGTTGTACAGTGGTAGCCACCTCATGGCAGTGTGTCTCCTTGGTGTTCTCCTTGAATTTGGACCCTTCCTCCATCTACAGGAGGGGCAGAGTGTTGGGAGTCCTGGGAACCATGGCTGTGTGGCTGTGCCACTGTAATGAGAGCAGGGACCTGGCCAAGCCTGAAGGGTGCATAAGAACTTACTTTGTATTTCCTCTCTCATCAGATGTCCTATTTGGTCCCCTATATATGAAAAGTACTATGGAAAGTAAAACACTGTCCTTTAAGTTTTCTAAGTTCCACAAGATTCCAATTTATTTTATAATATAGTAATACTAAGTCATTGGCATCCAGTGATGGATTTACTCACTTATAATTGATATATTAGAAAAGCCGTGACATACCAAAACATACTTAGTATTATTCTATTATAGTACACCTTGGACACTTTGCATCTGTGATGACTAATAAAGTGCCTTGTGAGCACAGCAGGTAGTTCACTATTCTCACAGACTTCTGATCTAAAATTTATACACCTCCCTTGGTTAGATAATTTTATCACAGCAACAGAAAAGTAACTAATACACAGTTTTAAAAAAATTAGAAGTGATATGAATGCATGTCATTGCACAAAGTGAGCTCTAAGTAGAACTATAAATATACAATGTTACGTGGTCCTCCCACAAAACACATCGTAATCAAACACTTCTACTTGAACAACATTATTTTTTAAATGATTAAAAAATCAAATATCAAGAAAAAAAACAATTTGTGGTGCTATGAATGAGAGTGTCCCTCAAAGGTTCCTTGTATTTGGACATCTTGTCTCCAGTTGGTGGTGCTTTTGGGGGGTCTTGAAAGGTGTGTCCTCATTGAAGGAAATATGTTACTGGGGGCAGGCTTAGAGAGTTCTTAAACCCTGCTGGATTTCTAGTCATTCTTTGCTTCCTGTGTCTGTCAAAAATGTGAGCCTCTGCTTCTGCTCCAGCACCTCCTGCCACCATGCCTCCCTGCCATAATGGACTCAAATTCCCCTGGAACCTTAAGCCCAAATAAACTCTTCCTTTTATAAGTTCCCTTGGTTAGAGCATATTATCACAGTAACAGAAAAGTAACTAATGCACAATTTGCAAAAAATTAGATAGTAATATGAATGCATGTTGCTGCACAAAGTAAAACTCATTTAATGCTTGTTAGAAGAAGTTAAAGTTATATAAAAATGACTGTATTGAACTGGAGACATGGCTTGGTGGGGAAAGGGCTTACCACAGAAGCACAAAGACCAGAGTAGAGATTGCAAAAATCTACATGAAGCTAGCACAGTGTTACATATCTGTAATCACAGTGATCCAAAGCAAGATGAGTGGTGGAGAGAGGAGACTCTAGAAGTAGATGGCCAGCTAGATTGGCATGCCCAATGTTGAACAACAGACCTCAAACAAGGTGGAAGATGAGGATCACCAATAACATTGTCCTCTGTTCTCTGTCCTCTGTTCTCAAGGCCCCCCTCTCTCTCTCTCTTTCACACACACACACACAATGCACACACAATGCACACACATGCTCACACACCATATACAGGAACCCACTCACATTTTCACACATGTTATATGTACAAAGATATTTTAATCTGATTAATTTTACAAACATTTAATAAGAGGGACAATTGAGGAGGAGGAGAAGAAATTAACAGGAAAATTAGAAGAGGGCAAGATGCCATGAAACATTAAAGAAGGAAGAAAGGGAGGAAAAATAAATAGAGAGAAAGCAAAACAAGCTAGAAGAAGAGGAGCAGAGAGGAAATCAGAGGTGGAAAAAATAAGTGTCAGTACGTGTTTATAATGGACTTCATAAATCAAGAAACCTAATTCCTTCCTTGTCCTCTGAATACATTTATGCTCATATTTAACCTGTTTGAAATTGCTTACAATTCAAATACTATGAGAAATATTTAAGAATAGAATTAGTTCATTCAGTATCCTTATAAATATACCAATCAGGAGTGCACAGAGCTTGGATCAGGGATTTCCCAGGACCACCTGAAGCACAGATAGGAGCTGGGTGCTTCAGTCAGTGGATTTTTTGGTTCAATTCAATTTTCTTTGGTTTAATTCAATTCTCTTGTGTGGCTGTGCAGGTGGAGTTGTCCTCCTAGCTAGTATAAAAGGTGGGCCTGTTGCCACTGTGAGACTTGAATGCACAGAGCTTAGATCAGGGATTTCCCAGGACGACCTGAAGCACAGAGTACAGGGGCTTGGCTAAACAGGCATAACACCCCCCACCCCCACCCACCAACTGGGATTGCAGAGGGAGTGTCCAAGTGGATTCTTTGGAGAACCTTCAGAACAGAAAGAGAAGTGTGAGTTAGACTTCCAATAGAAAGCTTAAAACTTAGACAAGTCAACACTCCATAAGCAAGGAGAAAAACAAATCAATCAATCAAACAAAAAACAAAGGCATCTGAAGGAAGCAAGCAAAGCAAGCCTTCATCACATTGGGATTCACATTGGAATACAGGAAAAGAGAAACCCACATGCCAAAGACACGAAGAAGTGACAAAGGGACAACATNCTCAATAGATGGAGCAAAGAACTGAACAGAGACTTCACAAGTGAGGAATTAGAGATGTCTGAGAAACACCTCAAGAACTGTTCAACATCACTAATCATTAAGGAAATGCAAATGAAAACCACTTTAAGATATCATCTTACTCCAATAAGACTGGCTAGGATCAAGAAAACAAATGATACCAAGTGCTGGAGAGGTTGTGGGGAAAGGGGAACACTCATCCACTGCTGGTGGGAATGTAAACTCGTACAGCCACTATGGAAAGCAGTGTGGAGAACCCTTGGAAGACTTGGAATGAACTTGCCACCTGACCCAGCCATACCACTCCTGGGTATGTACCCAGAAGACTCATCTCACCACAGACATACATGCACAGCCATGTTTATTGCAGCTCTCTTCACAATAGCAATGAGCTGGAACCAACCCAAGTGCCCCTCAACTGAGGAGTGGAGAGAGAAAATTTACATCTACACAATGGAATTCTATGCAGTGGTAAAAAAAAATGACTTCATGAACTTTGCAGGTAAATGGTTGGAGCTAGAAGATATCATGCTGAGTGAAGTAACACAGTCCCAGAAAAACAAATGACAAATGGTATCCTTCATCTGTGGATGCTAGCACCAATTACCTAATTGTATGGCAAACTGAGAAATATCAATGTGATCTGAAAACCACTGTGCTCTTATGTTGTAGAATCCCTTAAAAATAAACAAAGAAAAAAAGGAAAAATTAAAATAAATATAACAATCAATGCATAATAATTTATACACATTGACAGAGTATGGTATGACACTTCCTTACATGTGAACAATCTGTAGTCACCAATCAAGACAATCACCATCCCAAGCATGTCCTACTTTATGTTGGAAAAATTGAAAATCCTCTGTTTTTGTTAATTTGAATGTACAATCAATTAACTGTAGCTATCCTACAGTCCTATAAACTCAACTCTAGAACTCATTTCTCCTATCTCTTCTTATGCTCATCCTTTTTAAAGTACTTACTGTGTGCTGAAGAATCAAGGCTAAATCAGCTTACAGGTTGTGGGAGAACAGATGAAGTGCTGAAATTGCTGAGGAGATCACATTTCCATCACAGACATTTTCTAAGAAACACCTGTATCAGCTTGTCTAAGTCTAAACAGACTCAGGTACAAACTCAACATCAAGCTTTAAACAATAAGGAAAAGTAAAAATCTGCAGTTCGAGTTAGTCTTGTGTAGTGGTAATGAGGAAGGAAGACACCAGGACCACATAAGGCCATGTAGAATCCTTTGAATTTCCAGGGCCAGGCTGTGCCTTGCTGTCTGGTTTACCTACAGCACCCTAACTTCCAGTACCATCCTGCTGAGCCCTGTACTCTAAGGAAAATCTTATATACAGCATGGAATGACTGGTTTTCACAACGAAAGTCATTTCCCTTCTATGCTCTTTGCAGGCAGGTCAGGCTACTACTCATGACTCAAGTGCTTTGAAGATTGTCAGTCATCTGATTTTGCAGATATGTTTTATGAGTGGTATCCCACAGAAACTCAGCCTTTGCCCAAGCAGAATCAGGAACTTGATTAAAGAAACTAATCCTATAAAGTTCTAAAAAGAAATTAGTGATAACCACAAAAGAGAATGCCAGCCTTTAATAAACAGAAACAACTCTTGTTCTTTTGAAAATAAGGTCTAGTTTAAGGAAAAACAACTGGGTATTTCTAAAGAACCATCTCTTTCTTATTAAAATTTTGTGAATTTCTTGTGATATGTTTTGATCTTATTTGGATACCTCCCCTATCTGAACCTCCCTTACTATTCCCTGCCAAATTTCATGCTCTTTATCACGCACAGCTATCAATATAGATTGAACCCTATCAAGTAAAATTTGTCTCCCCAGATGTCCCATGGTGTAGGTCGATCCACTGAAGCCCAGTTAGCCTACCTATAGTCAAAGGCTTGAAGAAGGTTGACTCTCCATCTCCCAGAGGCTACCAGTTGCAATAGTTCCTCAGCTAGGGTGTGGCTTCTTACCCACTTCCCCACTTCTATGCTGGAATTTTTTTTTCTATCTTGAACTTGCAGAACACTTGTACATGCTGTCACCATTGCTGTGAGTTCACAAGTATAACTGCCCAGCTAACTGAGAAACTGCTTGCTAGTAGTTGTCTGCCACTTCTGGCTCCTAACATCTTTCCACTTCTTCTTCCACAATGATCCAGAGTCTTGATATATGTGTTATATTCAGGGCAAAGCACTCTGCAGTCACTTATTCTCTGCATGTTGGCCAGTTGTGGCTCTATGTTAATCACCATCTGCTGCATGAGGAAAGTTCTCTGTTGAGAACTGTGAGATGCATTATTGTAAGGATACAATGTATCATTAGGATTCAATTTGATGTTATTTCCATTTATGAGAATAATAGTGGGCTCTCTGCTATGACGTGTGACCTGTCTATACACATTTCTAGGCCTTATATCAACATCAGATATGGGCTCCATCTTGGTAAGGGGAACATAAATCTAATCAGAAAAAAGTTGGTTACTTCAGTAACATTTGTGCCACTACTGCACTAGTGGACATATCTTGCCAGTGGCTTTTGTAACTTACGGGATTAACAAATATGCAAGGTTGCTGATTACTTTTCTCCTCCAGCAATATACATACCACTTTGCAGGGCTATGCTATTTAGCCAGCAGAGATGAAGCTTTGATATCAGTACCAGCTTGACTTCTCCTTTATGGTTCTATAACTGATATATTTAGTATCTTCACCAGTAGAGTCTTATTGTCAAATTCTGGTGGGTAACCAAGAGCAGGGGTATTCATTTGCCAATATTGTTTGAGCATCTGTGGGACCTCTGGTCAACAGCTTCAAAAGAGGGAGTGCATCCCTTACATTGGACTTTTTCTTTGCTATCCCATAATTGCTGGTATGGGCAATGTCTCCCTGTTATAGGGTAATTCCTTTTAATCTCTTTTTATATTATATATGTATATTGTGCTTGAAATTTTAGCTAGAGAAATAAGATAAGCCAAGGAAATAAAGGAAATACAAATTGGAAAGGAAGAAGAGAACGTATCCAGATTTGCAGATGATATCATACTATACATAAAAATTCCCAAATGTTCCACAGGAAAATTCCTAGAGATGATAAATGTATTAAGCAAAGAAACAGGAAACAAAATTAACACCCCCAAATCAGTAGCCTTCCTATACACCAAAACCAAACATACGTGAAAGAAACTAGGACAACTCTCCCATTCATGATAATGTCAAAATCTATAAAATACCTTGGAATAAATCTAACCAAGGAAGTGAAAGACCTGTGTATCCACATTTTAAAACAATGAAGAAACAAAGTGAAGGAGATATTAGAAGATGGAGATTCCCCATACTCACTGATCAGTAGGATTAAGACTGTGAAAATAGCCACTCTGCCAAAAGGGATTAACAAATTTAATGCAATACCCACTAAAATTCCAACACAATTCTTCACCTAAATTGAGCACATTTCTTTTTTTTTCTATGTGTATGAATGTACTGTGTGCATGCAGGTCTGTGCACCCGTGTCTTGCAATGCCGTGGAGGTCAGAAGAGGGTGTCGGATTCCCCTGGAACTGGAGTTCTCCTGGAATTGGAGTTCCAGATGGTTCTCAGCCGCCACGTGGGTGCTGGGGATCGAACCCGGGTCCTCTGCAAGAGCAGTTGGCACTCTTAACCGCTGGGCTATCTCTCCAGCCCCCCTGAACACATTTCTTTTTAAACACATGGTAAAATCATTCTTTTTTTGCAATGGAACCATTGCTGGTATCACTATCAACCCTATGTGCTATTTGACATGAACCATGGATTAAATATTTACAGTCAGCTGCTATAAAGCTCTGCCTGCTAATTCATTTACTCTCCTGCTTTCCAGGTAGCTATCTGTTCTAATAAACATTTCTAAGTTATAATTAATAGCTTTAGCCAGAGACTTCATGTAATATTATCTTTGCACACTGTAGGCAAAAGGCCTTCTGCTTGTTAACGTATAGCAGGCATACAAATATCTTTTCAAAATACACACAGCTTTCTGGCTTGTGAACTAAGCATGCTAACACATTACCAGGGCAATGAAAATGTAACTAAACTCGGAAGTTTAAACATCTCGTTAGCGCTTCTGTCCTTAGCGCTTCTGTCTTTGCTCATCCTCCTAGATCTTGAGTCCCCCACTAAGTCCCAAACCTATGTTTTTCTAACTAACCGAACCTTTAAAATCCTAAAATAAAGTCTAGGAAAGAAGAGAGAGAGAATGAATGCTGCTGTCAATAAGCCTAACTCAGGACAGGCGCAGGCGCTCTGGCCCTAAATCAGCAGACTAATCCCCAATAGCTCCCTGCTGCCTTGTCTGCCAACTCCCTTCAAACTAGAGGAGATTACAAAGCTTCCAAAAACAAGTTAGGGGCGGATTGACTATGTAGCCAGCTAGTCATTTACATGAGGGAGTTATTATAGCTACTCCACAAGCCCAAATTCTACCTGGAAGACCAAGACCAACATGAAATACAGTGTTCATAAATATAGGAAGTTTGCCCACTTTTGAAATTCAAATAATGTTTAGGTCATTTGGATTTAAAATGAATACTAAACACTACTGAGTATCCCATTCAAAATAAGTTTGCCAAAAATACACTTAGTCTCGTCCATTTTCAGTCAGTCAGCAAAATGAGTGCTTTATATTTTGAAACTGTTGCATGTATTATTAACAGTCTTCTGGTTATATTTGTTGTTTTTGTTTCATCAAGAAGATGCTGGAATGTGTATGTTAATTAGCTCAAGTTGTATTAGTTGCACAAACACTGTAGAATATAGCAGATACATATAATTTTGTCAATTAAAAATGACAATTCTTGGGCAAGCAAGATGGCTCAGCAGGTGAAGGTGCTCACTAGGAAGCCCTGATGATCTGAGTTCAATCCCTGGGACTCACATAGTGGAAGGAAGAGGCCAACTCATGCAGATTCTCCTGTGACTTCCACACCCACACTATGGCACACACACACACACACACACACACACACAATCATATTAACACACACATAAATAAATAATCCATAATTAACATTTTAATTATGAAAAATGAGCATTCTTTTCTTTTAAAGACATGACAACAAAAGATTTCCTATTTTGACATTATAGTTCACATTTGCTTTTTTTTCAACAAATGTCCTGCACGCCAAGCTTCCTGGGCATTGCTTCATGCATAGTTAACTTGGATAAGACCACTCCATTGGTGGGGGCCCCTTGACTGGCCTGCACCCTTCCCCTGCCCTATCTAGGCATGTAGAACAGTGAAAAGGAAGAACTGAGAAGACTGTGTCATGGAGGAGTAAGTTGCCCTGACACTTGCTTCATCTTCAGTTCTGCAAGTGCCTGATGCCCGTCCACAGAAGTTCTTTGCTAGTTTATATTGTTTTGATGTGCACTTTTAGTAATATCAACTAAAAGACATTAGCCAACATAGAATAATTTTCCCTACTAAAATAATCTTCCATTGTATTCTGGTCATCAATAGTTTGGAATAAAAGGATTTAACCAACTTTTAAAACTAAGTATTTGACAAAAATAACAGTTTCCAATATCATTGAAAGATGCCCAAATGTCTCTATAGTTCTATTTTTTTTAATTTTATGTCCCACTGGTTTAAATCAAAATATGCTATAGTATTTCTTCCACACAGAACAATAAGAAGGAATTTACCAAGGATTTTAAGTCATTATGACATAGTATTCTAAAGATAGATAAAAAGCACAAAGAAAGAGGATAGGCTGATTTTGCTTTACTTCACAGTCAGTAGCTGGCCTGTTTTGATCACGTGCTGCACAGCTGGCTTTGCTAAGCTCACTGTACACACTGTCTCCCAGATCTTGACAGCAGCCCATCCCAGACCAGTCCTCCCCTTGTCCCACTTCACAAATGGGAAAACCAATCTAATAAAGCCTAGATTCCAACAGAGTGTACATTTTAGACAAACAGGCCACATATTGTCATAAATATCATTTAAGGATTGATTTTGTCCTTGGAAATTAAAATAATTCTCAGCAGAAGCCATCTTTTAAATCCCTTACACCATCAGTTTTTAAATTATGTTGGATAAGGGTTGTCAGTACCTCTTTATCATCATCTTTTCAACTGCTTTTATCATTTTAATATCATAAAAGGAGTTCTAAACCTCTGAACTTATAACCCTCTGCATAATCCTGTCCAGAGGTTCCAGGAACTTCTATGAGTCTCTGTGACAATGACCAGACCAGCACACAGCTGTGGCAAATGAATGGCCAACCTAAGAGAAGGGAACAAATATTTACTGAGGACTTCGTATATTCTCAGGACTCTGCAAGGCACTTTTTACGCAAGTTGCCTCATTTAGTGAATAAAGATAGAAGCTACATAATGTCCTGTTTATAAAAGAGGGAAAAAATATCCCCATGGCTCAGCAGCCAGATCTAGAACTTAAAGTACATCTGATTCCATTTTCAGCAATTATTTATTGAGTGTCTTTGACCATGAGCCAAGCACCACACTAGCTAGCTACTGCACTCAAGAGGGAAGTATAAGGAGGAATAAAGCAGAACTTGGCTCCAGATAGTATCTCCTTCTTGAGTTCAGTACAGTGAAGCTTTATTCTTCAGGTGGTCTTCATCCGCAGGTCTGTGGAAGTGAACACAGGGATGAGAAACGGAACCCAGGCAAACTGTCCTTCCTAAGAGAATCTCAAGCATTCCAAGAGAGGACAGGAAGAACAAGTGGGTGGAGCCGAAATTCCTCACAGGAACTGAACATAAAAAAGAGTTGGTCCTGAGGAGACAGAAGGAAAAAGGAAATGAGATGACTACTGAGAAAAAGTTTGACAAAGTTTGAACTTTGTCTAAAGACTTGCTTTTCTGCCTCCATCTCTTTCTTCACTAGTCTTAACTAACCCAAAGGGCTATCTTTAGAGTATATCTCTGGAAAATATTACATCCTAAAAATTCCAAAAATCAATGTTATACTGGCAAAACTATGAAAGCCTTTTAAATTGTCCAATCATGATTTATAGTGATTTTGTTTTCTCTCTGGAAAACTAACAAGTGAACTATTCACACAGTAGCTGCTTGCCTCATTCATCTGGTTTGAATTAAACTAATTCCACTTTTGGATGAAAGTTATCATGGATTTGATGTTTATGATACAGAATGGTATTTACTAGGTATTATACAATGGCATTCATCTATGACTTTGGCTATTTCTGCTCCTTTGACATGAAAATAATTTAACAGCACTTCTGCTCATATGGAAGAAAATTATAATAAATCGGTAAAGTAATAACAAATTTCTGAAAGCAGCAGTTGTTCCCTCACAATGTGGATTTGAATGGATGACCGTCAATCTGTTGCCCCTTGCTATGCTATGATCTTCCCTTCTAGGGTTAGCCTGAGACTCCATAGTGCATCCTGTGTGCCTGGAGAGGATTTTAGCTTCCACTTTCCAGGACCCATTCTTTCTCCAACAGTGCTGCTTACTGGGCTTGGTTATGTGAACTCATAACATTTAGTTTCATATAGAACTCTCCACAACTGTCTTTCTTCAATGTATCTCTTTCAAATCTTGCTATGAAATCAAAACAAATATTTTTAAGAGTGTACTTGGAAGGTGACAGAAACCGATGATCATTCACCAATGTGAGAACAAAATATTTACATGTATATGTATGCTGGGCCATGCTGTCTTCATTCTGAGATTTATAGATATCCATACAGACCACAGTATTCTGTGTTTCAAATATGAATTAATAATGGCTACTAACCAAAGTAAATACTTTAGAAAGAAAGATGATGCAGTAATTCTTTTCTAAAATATTGAACTCATTATTTATTGGTTTGGGGAAGGCATGAAGCCAGGAAAAAAGGATTTGTCACCACCCTCCTTGGGACCTCTGATAAATATGACCAGAACTGAGATGCAGCCCAGGCTGGGCATGAGCTCAGCTATTTTTTCCTTTTTGTTTTCTATGCATCATGTGTTTTACCCTGTCTTTTCTCCTCTATCAGTGAGATTATATCCAGAAGGAGATGTAATGAGGACAGGCCCAAAATGAAGTTCAGATTTCTTTGATTTCTTCAATTTATTTTGAAATATATCATTTCATCCCACCAATTCTGTTCCTTTAAAGTTATAGGTAAATTATCTCATCAAGTTAAGAAAAATGACTTCCCTGAAATTGCTCACAAATTCTAAAATTGTTAGTCAGGCTGAAAGTAACTTATTCAAGCAAGCCAAAAAACAAAAAGAACTCAGTCCTGTGATGTTCCTTTCACAGAAACCTAACAACCTAAAATTGATTAGTCAAAACCAGTGACAGAGGCCTGGGGTCATACTTCAGTGGGTAGAGTGCTTGCCTAGAATGCACAAAGCCTGGAGTTTGATCTCCAGCACTGCACAGCACTAAATTTGGCGATGCATGGCTATAATCCCATCTCTTGGGAGGCAAAAGGATCAAAAGTTCCTGGTCATCCTAGGCTACATAGCAAGTTTGAGACCAACCTTAGCAACATAAGACTCTGTCTCAAAAATAAAAGAGTGACAGGAACCATTGATAGATAGAAATCTTCATATTTTCTATTACCATTTATACTGAAATAAATACATGATTTATTATAATGCTGCAATGCTGTACTTTCTACATATCCTTTGTATAAATATTACTAAAAATTATTTTGGGAAAAGGGTTTGTTTTTTTCTTTTTCTTTGCAGAAAAGCAAAGAAACTTCAGTTATAATGAAAAAGGCAACAGGGTGGGGACTACAAATGCACCTTGACCAACAGCTGCCCTGGATACAAGCAACCACCATATCTGGCCTCTGGCACTGCCATCTACCAGCCTAGTAATGCCTGGCTTGCCATAGGCCAGTGCTGCCCTTCTGGGAATTCCTTGCACACTCCCTCTGACATCTGCCTGATGTATGCTCTGGGCTTGTCTTTGGTCCTCAGGATATGGGCTACACCCTGTTCATACAACTTTGATTAGTCACTCCCTCAACTCTGAAAAGAGCTAGGGAACCTTTGGCAAGAGCTGTCTCATACCACAGTCTACAAATAATCTAGTTTGGATCTCAGTGATCATATACTAAGCCCTTGGTTTAACCTAGTGTTGTCCAACATTTTTGCCTTGACTTGAGCCCCACAGGTATGCTTGTGAGAACTTGGGCTTAACCTGTGTGACAGAGGTAAGATTCCAATTCCATTCCTGGGCCATACTTTATGTTCAAGAATCTTAGCTCTTACTGTGCTTACTCAAGTAGGAGCCTCATTCTCCAAGCTTTGGGATGAGTAAATTGTCTCAATAATCCAATTTTCAGCTCAATAGCGTGCAAGTGACCACTGAATCCTCTTGAGAAGTTCTTTGATGGAGAGGAGCTCTGAAGAAAGATGTGTGAAGAATGTGAAGAACATTATTCCTTACTACATCACAAAGAACTCGTGCACATGGTTAGGAAAATGATCAGTAATAAAGTAGAGGAATCACAATGTGGTGTTGTCTTGGAAACTGACAAAAAGGCCTTATTCAGCAATATGACCCGGTATGTGATGTAGATCTCAGAGCAGTACAGCAGTGTCAATGAGAGACTGGCTAAGTGCTTGGAACTTGTCAAAGAATACACATACTAAGGATAATGACAGATTTCTCACTGTGGGGCAGGAAGGTGAAAAAGTAGAAAGGGAAAACACAGGATGGATTTTGTGGTAGTCAATGGCAATTGATGTTTCAGTGTGGAGTTGCACATTTCAACATACCTGTAGAAGATACAGTTGTAAACACAGTGAACCTTCCAAGACTGTCTGGGTACAGCAACACTAATAGAAACAGGCAGGCAACTCTCACAGCTGTATCTAGCCTCTATTCCTCAACCAAAGGAACTCTGCAGAAATGGCTTACTTCATGTGAGGTAGGAAAACACAGGACAGAGCATGCTGAATCCAAAACTTCAAGAACAAGAGTGTAATTGTCATTAAAAGGTAAGAAAATCTTCAAAGAATAGACAAGATTGTTTTGGTCTTTTTCAGACAGGGTCTCCCTGCAGTCCCAGCCATTCTGGAACTCACTATGTAGACCTGGCTGACCTTGAACTCATAGAGATCCACCTGTCTCTGCCTCCCAAGTGTTGGGATTAAAGGTGGGTCTAACTAACAAGATGTTTTTTAAGGCTCTAGAAGAAAGCCTAAAGTTCACATACATGGACTAACTTGGAGAAAATTTGGACGTCAATGTAAATTAATTTAGAAATAGATCATGAGGTAATGCTACTATGATGAAATAATTTCAAAGCTTTATGAGGAATTTGTAATTATATGGTATCTTACTATAAAATATTGGTTAGTTATGAAGATAAAAAGAGTAACTTTGTAGTAGAGCAGCCTAACCCAGACTTCTTTAGTCAAGTGATAATGCTATTAGTAATAGAACATTTTAAGCTGAGCCACCTGACAGGATGAAGTTAGAATGGACCATGTGACACATTCCTGATGAATCTGAATACCCTCTGGACTAACAGATAGAAGGATAAGTTGGATCAAAACTGAGGGCAGTTCCACACAGCAGCTGGAATTCAAGGGTCACAACTGCTTCAAACTGCACAACCTTAAGGAACATACCTAATTATCTGTGCTCTCAGGTATTCACCCTTGCTACAGGGATCAATTGGGAAATAAGGATTAGGTGGGAATAAAGTATCAATGTTGATTTTCCCACACCAACTTTTTGTTTGTTTGGTTGGTTTGTTGTTTGTTTGCTAGTCAACTGAAAGATAAGTAAATATGAAAATTAAGTATTAAAGGTAAATTATTTATTTATTATTATATTTATTTTCTGTGTATGATTATATTGCTTACATGTGCATAGGTGCACCCCTGTTGTGCAATGCCCACTGAAGTCAGAAGAGGAACTGGAGTTATGGTTGTTAGCTACCATGTGGGTGCTGGGAACTGAACCCAGGTCCTCTGCAGTAATAGCAAGTGCCCTTAAGTGCTGAGCTATCTTTCTAGCCTTTAAAAGTAAAATCTTTATCATTTAAAATTATTAAATATTATCAATAAAATAAATAATGAAAGCAAAATTCCAAGATCAAACAAGCTTCTTTCTCAGCATATTAAGAGCTTCCTCCGGGAGAAATTAAAAATCATGCTGGGCACACTCTGGAGTGAACTTGGCTGCCACTTCCAAGTTTATGTCTCTGATGACATGGTGGGATTTATTTGCTGTCCACCTTTATTTTGCATATTAAAAGAAAAATGGGCCTTTCCTTTCTATAAACCAGCAGTAAACATACACATTGCAAAATGTACTCAGGGATGATAAGAAAATACATTCTGTTATCCAGTGGATCAAGGCATTTTATGCTCAGAGACAAAGAGTGAGTCATGTGTATGTGAGAAAGTAAAACCATTTTCTAAGCCTAGGGAACAATCTGAGGAAGAGGGGGCATGGTAGAATGTAAGGGCTGTGATTGGGGTTAATGGTGAAACTACAACAATATAGACTGGACACTCATTTGATCAACTTGATTGAACATACAAGCCCCCCCATGCTGGATGGTGGGACCCATGAGCTGTGTGGGTTTGGGCACAACTGCTTGCAAATTGGTTTTACATGAAGGATGCTTGTACTCACAAATTATCACTTATTGTTAAAAAAAAAAAGAAAACAAAACAAAACAAAAAAGCAGAGAAAGATGCAGAAAACTTATGGCAGAATGCATGATCTGGGATGGGTAAGGGTAGGGTGGGGGGAAGGGAAGGGGATATATGCCTGAACTGAATTGGAAAATGATGTATGAAATACACAAAGCATCAATAAAAAAAAAAGAAAGTAAAACCATGGACACTTTACAGCTATCTCATGTTTTAATAAGAACAATTCATAATAAAAATGAGAAGTGATTATGTATCTGACACTGCCACAGTCCTTATGAATTCTTGATCTGAGATTAATATAAGGTTTGTTCATTTGAATTCATCCACTATATATATATTTATATATATATATATATATATATATATGTGTGTGTGTGTATAGCATGAAATGAAATAAACAAGAGTTCTTAGATGATTAGACTGTCTGGAATGTAAAACTTAAGCAAATGAATTGCAATTTTTTTTAAAAAAAAAACAGAGGACAGAAGCTGACATGAAGGTCAGAGTGTTGAACACATGTCAAGTCTAGTAGGGCAGTGTGCAGCTGAAGTGCAGTGACACAAAGAATGTCAAAGACGCAGAGTTCCTGCTGGCATGGTACACATGCATTGATCCCAGCATTTGGGAGGCAGATCCAGTTAGGTATCTGAGATCCAGGCCAACCTAGTCTACATAGGGAGTTCCAGGCCAGGTGGGGCTACAGGAAAACATTGTCAAAAAAAATTCCTTACTTGTAAGGAGTTTGTAGTTGCTAGTAATTCTTTTAAAAATACATATTTGTGAGACTTTTATCTAAATTCACATGTGTGTTTCTGCCTGTAGAGAAGGGAAAGGACTGAATTCAGACAGCTTCTCTAGATGTTTTAGCACTTGGAAACAATCATGGTTTGCTAGATTAGGAAGGATGGTTTGGGGAAGACAAACCTACTTTTGTTTTAGATGGAGCCAGCTGACTGCAGTCTCTTAGGACAGCTAATCAATGCGTGCAAGAGGAGCACCTCCAAGGAGCCCAGCACAAAGACTAGGCCTGGATCAGGGTAAATCTGCCACCACTGCTGGGAAAACAGCTCCAGAGCCAGCTCTAGCACACCACGAGTAAACAGTGTTATCTACCAAGGAAACTAGAAAACACTACATAAATTGACCCCAGCCCTGTTTGCTTGGTGATATCTTTAAATAAGCCTGGGAGGGTATAAAAATTGGAAACTGAATATTATAGATGGTTTTTATAAAATATTTTTATTGATGTTTCATGTATTTCATACATTTCTCAGTCCAATTTAGACACATTCCCTTTTCCATGTCCCCCACCCCACCCCAGTTCATGCATTCTGCCATACATGTCTTGCATCTTTTTCTGTCTTTTTAAAGTTTTTCTCTGTAGAGGTTTATTGTTTGGGCAGAAGTTAACTGTTTCAGTCAGTTCTTTGACCCAGTCCTTTTGTCATTGTTGTTCCCTCCCATTTGTATTGCTCCAAAATATGCCATATACATTACATATATACCAGAATTATGACCTCTGAAAATAAACTGTATATTAATTCCAAAATATGTTTAGGAGTTCACATTTTCCCTTTAATTTTATATTACTCTAAAATATGAATACATACCCTCATACATATACCACAAGTACAAAGTCTGAAAATAAGTGGCCAGTTAATTCTAGAGCCCATTAAAGGATTCACATTATAATAGCACAGTTGCTTTTAGATAAAAAGAAATACAACATTAATGTTGCTTGCCTTTCAACAAGGGATTTGGTGCTAGCATCCACAAATGAAGGGTACCATTTGTCATTTGTTTTTCTGGGACTGTGTTACTTCACTTAGCATAATGGCTTCAAGTTCCATCCATTTACCTGCAAAGTTCATGAAGTCATCTTTCCTTACCACTACATAGAATTCCATCGTGGAGATGTACCACGTTTTCTAGATCCACTTGTCAGTTGAGGGACACTTGGGTTGTATCCAGCTTTCTTCATGATTGTGAAGAGAGCTGGAATGAACATAGATGTGCATCTATCTCTGTTACAGGATAAATCTTGTGGGTATATACCCAGGAGTGGTATGACGGGTCAGGGGATAGGCTCATTTTCAGTTTCTTAATGATTTTTTTTTATTTTATTTAATTTTAAGTGTATGAATGTACTGTCTGCATGTAGGTTTGTGCACCCATGTCGTGCAATGCGGCGGAGGTCAGAAGAAGGTATCTGATTCCCCTAGAACTGGAGTTAAAGATGGTTCTCAGCTGCCATGTGGGTGCTGGGGGGTCAAACCTGGGTCCTCTACAAGAGCAATCAGCACTCTTAACCGCTAGGCCATCTCTTCAGAGTTCTCCACACTGCTTTCCATAAGGGTTACACGAGTTTGCATTCCCACCAGCCGTGGATGAGTTTCCCCTTTCCCCACAACTGCTCCAGCACTTGGTATCCTTTGTTTTCTGGATCATAGCTAGTCTTACTAGAGTAAGATGAAATCTTAAGGTGGTTTTAATTCACAATGCCTTAATTAATAGTGACATTGAACAATTTTTAAGATTTTTTTCAGCCATCTTTACTTCTTCATTTGTGAAGTCTCTTCAGCTCTTTACTCCATCTTTTGAGTGGGTCATTTTTCTTCCTCCTTTGTTTTTTGAATGTTTTATACACTCTGGATGTTAATATTCTATCAGATGTATCACTGGGGAAGGTTTCCTCCCACTCTGTGTGTTTTCTCTTCACTTCTTTGACTGTTTCTTTCGCTGTATACAAGAGTTTTTTATTATTATTATCTTTGGAGGAAAAGAACAGTCCATGATTATGTACATTTATGAAGTCAAAATTTAAAATTGTTCTTTGAACTGCAGTTGGATTCGGTAGGTGTGTTAACTGTTATCTAAGTAGTAAATCAACATTGCTAATAAACAACAAAGGCAAGGGCATAAGTGATATATTAGATAATTTATATACTCTAACTGAAATACCTAGATCAACGTTCCCCTCTAAGTTTCACATTAGCATTATTTTTAAATGTCTATGCCCAGCGTCATGATTCTGTTATTGGCATGTATCTACACATGTGGAAATGGATATCCTCCTCCTCTTAATTCCATCTATTCTTGGATGTTTTCAGATATCTAGGAGAGTTCCTTCTCAACAATAAAATCCCATTCTTTCTTTCTTGGCTTGTTTGCTGATAAAGTCTATGTCCTATTGTAGGTGCCATCATTGTTCTTGAAATAATAATATTATTTCAGTATAAAGAATCATGGCCTGGAGAGATGGCTCAGGAGATAAGAGCATTGGCTGCTCTTGCAAGGAACCTGGGTTCAAATCCCAGCACTCACATGGTGGCTAACAACCATCTGTAACTCCAGTTCCAGGGAATCTGATGCCTCTTCTGAACTTTGACATTTATGACACAGGTGCATTTACACACATGCAGAAGATACACCCATAAACATAAAATAATAAATAATATATAGGTATTTTTGATACAGTGTCTCCCTTTAGTCCCAGCTGGCCTGGAGCTTGTTTTGTAGACCAGGCTGGCCTTGAACTCACAGAGATCTGCCTGCCTCTGCCTCCCAAGTGCTAGGATTAAAGGCATGCGCCACCACGCCCGGCATAAAATATATTTTAAAATTATCATGTGCCCTTAAGCTTCATTTAATTCAGCACAATTGTGCATTATTTTATGTTTCAATTCCATATGCAATAGAGAGTCTGCTACTCTCTATACAATGCCTTATCAAGTTAATAAAATGAAATATACCTATATTGTCAAAAAGTAAAAATAATAATCACCATAATGAATCAAAATAGTAGACAATATACTTCTCAAATGAATCATAATTTTAACAATAATATTATGCTGCTGTTATTTTAAGAATGAATAATTTTAGATCCAAAGAGATTCAAAATCTTACTAAAGAATTAATACATGGACTTAAAATATTGTATTAATTCTAAATGATGACATTTTTCCTCAAATATATCCACAAACCATGAGCTATTATTATCTTTGAAAGATGCAAGTCAAAAAAAAGATGCAAAGTCTTCCATACTATAAATTTACATTATAATATATGATGCCTACCAGCAATTACCTGAAAGCCCTAGTGAGAATAATTGTAAAGATATGACTTGTAATTTTAAATCATGAAATAATTAACAAGCATAGAATGATAACAGATTCTTCAGGCAATCGCTATCTCTCTATTTAGAAAACAAAAATTTAAGTTTAGTAGGAAAACAAAGTCTATGAATTTACATACTTTTACTTTTCTGAGTTTTTAATTCTGACCTTAAATACATATACTAAAGTGCTGCTGGAAAAATGTCTGGAGAGTCTAGACATCATTTTATTAAAATATAATTCAACTCTGTAATTAAAACCATTCTCACCATTAATATACTATGCTTCAGTACATGGTCTCACCAGAGACTTTAACTGATTTTGCCACATTATATCTATTAAAATACCATTTTACTACTTATCCAATTTAAATTCTTATTATTCTAATTTTAGATACTTAGAGACTTTTATGAGTAACCTGGACAAATTAAGAATGTTGGTCATTATCTAAATAATGGTACTTGTTCCAAAAGAATTTTTAAATTTTTTTAACTTTTGTATATTTCATACATGGCATCTCCATCTATCTTAATCACCTTTATACCTCATTCTCCATTGACACCCTCCCTCAGCCCCCCACTGGAATTGGTACACTCTATCATTTGTGTTAAGGCCTATTATGCCAAATTGGTCTCCCCAGCCACTCTTTAGTGCACATTCATCCACTGAGCTCTAATCAGCCTATCCAGAGTGCCTCGCCTTAAGAAGGCCAGCCCTTCCTCACACAGCAGTAATCATCTGCAAATATTTCTTCAGTTAAGATTGGGTTCTGCTGCCCATTTTTCCATTTCCATCCTGGGCTTTTATCTGGTTGAGCTTGCATGTCTAGTGCATCCTGACACCATTGGTTGTTATGAGCAGGGTCCCATATGAAATAGAATCCCCTCGTAGGATTCTATTTCCATATGGTCATGCATCACCTCCCTGGCTCTTACAAACTTTCCACCTCCTCTTCTTGCAATGGTTCCTGAGCCTGGGTAAATGAAGCTTAATAAAAAACTTGTCCATGGACCCACACTCTGCAGACCCCTAATCCCTATGGTTGGCCATTTATGACCTTTAAAGTTCCTAAACCCCTGCTGCATTAGGGAACTTCCTTAATGAGAGGTGAGAGATTCATTCATGTCCTCTTGGCTCCTTGCATGAGCCTTAAGTGTAGAGGTTGCATTGTTAATGTGTCACTTATTCTTGGGCAATTCACAGACAATGTCTATATGTGACCAGTTGTGGTACTCTGTTGTAACAGTCTTCATCTGGTACAAAAGGAGCTTCTTTGATGAGTGGTGTCTTTGATATTTGTCTGTAAATATAAGGATACATATTTTGGATGCAATAAGAAATTATGATAGTCTTGGGATGTGACAGCCCTGGGAAATTCTCTAAGCTCTAAGACCTATCCAGCCTTGTGTACTTGGCTATGTTTACAGTACCACACAAGACTTTCCTCCCATTAAATGGGCTTTAAAACCAATTGGATAACTGTAGATTGCCCACAAGATAAAAGTGCCACTACTGCACCAATGTTGTATGCTATGCTGGATATGGATGTAGATATTTGATCTTAAACTTGGTATTGCACCATCAATTGCTGTTTTCCCTTAGCAACTTGTATAGTGCTGTCCAAAGCTATAAGAGCAGCTAGCCTTCAGGGGTGGTGGCTTCCAAGTCAGTTCCATATCATTTATTCCAAATCTGCTCTCCAAAGTATGTCATGTCTTCAGAAATAGGCTTTTACCTTCAGGTTCTGGGAGGCAATAAAGGTCTGTGGCAATATCCTATCCAATTTTTGGAGTCTCTTGGACTTCCCTAGCCAACAACTCAAAGGAAGTTTTCTCCTGTCTGTCACTCTTTCTTGTTATGTAGCCTTCAACTATGCACATGGACTCACGTAGAGATATTTTATGTGTAATTTGTCATTAGATTATTATCTCAATATGATTTCCTCTAATTTTTTGCTCTAGCTAGGCATCATTTATCTCTCCTCACTCCCTCTACCTGCCTAACCTTCCCTCCCTGTCTTCCCCATTTAAAATGTCACCATTTTTTTTCCCATTTTTCCCTTGATATTTTAACCACTATTTGAAAGGGCCAAATTTTATTTATAGTGTCCTTGGAAGTGTTTTTCTTAAGTCTGTTAATACAAAAGCAAATTATAATGGACCAAGTGTTATGGATTTTTATCTCTCCTTCATTGCGTATGGCAGGCTGTGTGTCATTGGTGGCTTGCTCTTACTGTGCATTTCAGTTCTCTCATTTTGTTACTACTGGCCTTTGGGATTCTATTTGGACCTAGATGAAATCTAAAAATTCACATTGCAATAGAAAACAAAAAAATTAAGAGTAATACATGAACAATAAGAATACTTTTGCACATGGCTTTTCTTGACAAGGACTTTTTCTTTATGGATATTTCAGTGTTTATAGGGAGCCTTTTGTTCATAACTGGAAGCTCAGTGAGAATTCTCTTTATGTGCAATTTTCACTCACAGAGATTTAACTGACCAGAAGAATCACAATGTCTGCTAGGCAAAGCAGAGAAGTGACCAGAGCATTCCAGGAGGGATGAGAGGGTCCCACATATATGAACATAAACCTTGCCAATCCTTAGCTAACAGTGCAAACTCAGATGATGATGGCAGAGAGAAAAGTGTACTCCAAATGTACTACTTCTCTCCACCCTGTATGTGACAGAGCATGCTCCAAAAAAGATAGTATAATAAATCACATCCCAGTTTTCAGGTGCAAAAATCATCTCTATTTTTCAGAAAGTTGGGGGGAAAGGGCTAGATATACTAAGTAATCCAAATATGTTATCATTAACTTTGGGGTGAGAATCTGTGGGAGAGTCATTTTTAATCACTGGGTTAGTGTTCCTCCCTCTTTTTGTTTTTGCAACACAGCCAGAGAGATGTAAAAATTGGTAACACTTGATGAAAGCCTTAGGTGAAGGCAGCTACATACAAATAAGTAACATCCTAAGTTCTCACAGTAGAACTACCTTGTCTGACACACTACAATAACAGAACGTTTTGTAAATGAAGGTCTTGTTCCCAGGACTAATATTTCTTCAGTTTGAGAACAAATATTTTTAAATCCTTAAAAGATATTTATTGTATTTTAAAAGTGAAATATGTTTGAATGGCAGAATTTTTCACATCTGTCAAATAAAAATATCAATGAAACACATAACGTTAAATGCCTTCTACCATTTTCTTATGGTACTTGTCAGTTAAAGAGAAGACATTTCTCCTCAGTCTTTTATTAACTTGGAACACATCTTGAGGAATGGCTGGATTTAATATTTTAATTTCTAAGTGGAAAGAGCAATGGATTATTTTTATCTTTTTTAAAAGAAATCATAATACTTTAATAATGGATATAGCATTTTCCATAAAATATTTTTTTAAATCTGCCTTAAGCGATAAATGAAAAGAACTTTCATACTGCATCTGGATTCAGACTTAATTTGAGGCAGACATGGGTGCTTTCTTCATTTCCAGTCACTTGATTAGCCTCAGGAAAATTACTTTTGATTTTTCATATTTTAATAGTAAATAAACCCATGCTATTAAGACAAAATTGCAAAAGTTTTATTCAAAGCATAATCATTTCCATAAAATGTTCACTCATCTGCAATAAGTCAGTTTTCCTTTAGAAATTCTACAAAATGTGCATTGTAACGTAACGGTCACAATACTGGAAGTGCTCTTCTCAGACCATACACATATAATATTTTTGTTACAATAAATCAATGGAAATTTAGCCAGAAGCCTATACCATGCATGAACTTCATTAGCCGGGGAAAGCTGGTATTTGTGGCAATTTTCATTTCTCACATTCAGTATGGACACTCTATTATCTGTAACAATACTCCTTGCTAGAAATTCTACCTACTGAAAAATTAATATGTTGATGTCTCTTTGAACTTAAGGTTGGCTGGTTTCTCCATTAAGTCTCTTAAAACAGAAGATTCTTCTTAGGGTGAAGAGACATTTTAGTTTTTTAAAAAAGTATTGAACGTTAATGACAAAATCAAACATTGTCTAAAATAATGAATTCAGTCATAAATTTTTTACATTTTGAAAAAAAGAAACTAAACATTTAAATAGAAAGTACCACGAATTTCTCTTTTCTTTTATAGGTAGATGGAAAAAAACTTCATTTTTAAAGTCATCTATACTCAGTTTCATACCTAAAATCTCAAAGTGTGCCATTTGATGCACTTAATATTTTAACTATTCAACTATACATGCTTCACCATTTTGTCATTAGCTTTCCAGACGCTTTTTTCCTCTTTGGGGCAACCACATAATTCCCGCAGGGACTAACGGAAGTTAGTAACGTTCTCTGCCTAAAAAGCAGATCCAAATGTCTGACAGCCCTGTGGAGGCAGACAGGAAATGACAAGGTTTAACTGCAGGATCTCAAGTAACATCAGAATTAAGACTTTGTCCTCCTTTTCGGAGCTGAATTATAGAATCTCTCTTTCAAAGGCTGAGATGAAACTTTATAATTTTTTATGCCTCACAAGCTTAAGGCTAGAAAATTGTAATGAGAGTTTAAAAAGCTAACTTTTAATATTTTTTTCAGAATGTCCACCAGTTGAAAGAGAATGGAAAATCTAATCACTGTGCTGAATGTTTTACAAGCAGAAAGACTACTCTTAAAAAGAAAAAATCAGCTTTGAAACTTTCAATTGTTTCTAATTACTCTTGGATGAAGACCAAAATTCTATCCCAAAGACCAACATCCAGTGAGGCCCCTCTCCTCCTAAGGCTAACTCTGCCATCACCCCTCCTCCCAGTCCTTTTAACTTGAGCCTTCCACACATCTCCTTGGGCTGATTCTCCCTGCCCTTCTCTAACTGGAAGGTCAATTCTGTTATTACTATCCCAAGAAAGCCTTTCCTGCCCCCACTGATGTAATCAAAGTTCCCATTATGCTGTTCTTGTAGTGTCACTAAGCACTGTTTTGAAGCACCTAGTGCAAAACCAATATCCATGATTTTTCTGAGCCTTGGACTAATGCTGGTTCCCCAGCAGGACTGTAAATCTCTGTGAAGGCATCAGCCTTATGTCAATAATACCTGTTATGTGTTCAATTGTTTTGTTCCCAAAATTCATATGTAATTTTACCTCAGAATATTTAACAAATTCAGGGATGGAACTTTAAAAGGGGATTTAGTTGAAATCAGGTCACCTGGGTGGCTGTAATCCATTATAAAGTGTGTCCTTTTAAGAAGAGATTTGGACACAGACATGAATGCAGGGAGAAGGAGGACACAGAGAAAGCAACCATCTGCATGCCTCCCAGGAAGCAAAGCTCTCTAGAACCTTGAACTCACACTCTAGGAATCTTGAGCTCAGACATTCCTCCAGAACTAGAGCTGGAGAGAGGGCTCAGCAGTAAGGAGGACTGACTGCTCTTGCAGAAGACCTGGGTTCAAGTCCTAGCACCCACAACCAACTGTTAACTCCAGTTCCAGGGGATCTGATGCCCTCTTTTAATCTCTGTGGCTATTGGGCTATTGCACAACATGGGTACACTTACCTACATGAAACAATCCACTCACACATATAATAAAAATAATAAATTAAATATTTAAACTAAAAAAAAAAAAACTCCAGAACTGTCAAAAATAAATTTCTGTTGCTCAAGTTATGTGTTACTTTGCTATGGCAGCCCTAAAAATAAACTAAACAACTAATATAAAGCCTGACACATAGAAAATAAACAGGGATGAATCAATCAAAATATAATCTTAGATTTAAATCCTAAATCTACCGGAATTTAATTGCAAGATATTAGCATGTTTCTAAAGAAATCTTCAAAGCCTCTGTTGCTCTTTTTGTGATTTACAGGCAATAAAACACAATTTAAAGCATTGTGGAGAAGCTTGTTTGTGAAAACTCCTGCCAGAATCAGGACCAGCTCCATGTAAGCTCCTCTGCCCATTTATTTATTCATCTCGTGGAAGAATGAGTAGGAAAAGTCAATCTCTTGGCAAAGTTAATGCAAATAAATGTCAAATCCATAATGATAATATAAGCAATTTTATGAATAGTTTTGCCTTCCAAATACCAAACACTTAAAATCTAATCAAACACTCCAAAATAAAGTTGTTTTAGCCTTTATATCTCTGACAAGTCTACTTTCTAAAATTTCTTTGTTTATTGCAGTAATCAGACTGTCCACAAAATCTAGAGCTAAGTCTAGAGGATATTTTTATTTTTCATTAGCACATATGATTGATTGAACAAAATAACAGGGCTTGTTGTCCCACTCTCCTGCACGCACCTAAAGCACTTTGATCACATGCATACCTGCACCCCATTCTCCTCCTACTCCCTTCCCTTCTGCTCAGACCCCTCTTTCATTGACGCCATCTTTCTATTTTCTTTCCTGGGTTCCATGTATAAAATGGATACTTGTGATTATGTTTCATTTATTTCACTTAAAATTACTATCTGTAATTCCATATATTTCTCATCAAATGACATGATTTTGTACTTTATAACCAAAAAGCACTCCACATTTTTTATCACTTTATCTGACATGAATGTAGTTAATTCCAAAACTTAGCATTGTGAACAATGCCATAACTACCATGGTGATGAATGTATCTCCATTATATGCTAAATTTAGGTTCCTTAGATATACACCTGGGAGGGGTCCAGATAGATAATATAGGAGCTCTGTTTATAATATTCTTAATGTTTATTGGTGTATATTTGTTGTACACAGCGATGGATTGCAGAGACATTTTCATATAAGCATACCACATACTTTGGTCAAGTTCACTGACTTCATTCCCTCCACTTTCTCTGGCTAAGCCCCTCAAATATATAAAAATGATTTTATAAATCTCTATAAACTCCAAGAGAGCTCATGGAGGGATCCCTGGCTCTAGGCAACTCCTTCCCACCCCTCACGATCTGAGGACCAATCATGTGTCCCCTACTCCTCCTGCTTCCACATATGGACATCTGGCTCCTGCCACTCTTCTACTGTCACAGCCTAAGGTCCCCCAGAGGTTCTGCATCCTTTGCCCAGATAGCGTCACACACTCCCACCACCTGTAGAACTCAGTGGGCCTTTCACAGAGTTCTGAGGATCAAAGCTGAGGATCTCGAAACTCTACAGAAGTTCTGCTCCTTAGCTCAGAAGCTACACCTAGCCGTATCTGAGCTAAGACAATTTCTGATACCCCATTCTCAAATCAGCACCAAGGTGCCAAAAGACTGAAATCCAAGTGCCATTCAGCTGGTCCCTAACCTGACAAGTTGAAATTACAGGAAACAGAGCTCTGAACAAAAGCAACTCAACAGATATCTTGTCTCTACAAGATATTCATAAAAAAAACTATAGTAACCTAACTCCAGATTTCTAGGTCTCATTGCAGAAAATACACACAGCATGAATAACCAAAACCATATGTCTTGTCCAAAAATTAGTGTTCACAAAATAATGTTTCCTGAGAAAAGCAACTTAGACTACACATAGGACAGTGACTTCAAAATGGCAATAATTAACATGTTCAGGGAATTCAAAGAAGACGTGAATAAATGCCAGAATAAAGAATGGGAAAACATGAACAATTGAATGACATAACAAAAACAATTCAAGATACTAAAATAAAACTTAAATAAAGATATAACATTTCAGAAGAAACCCAAACTGAAATGAAAAATTCAGCAAGTTGAATGAAAAGCTCAATCAGAAGTCTCACCAAGAGAATCAAGTGAAAGAGAATGTGAGATCTTGAAGACAAGGTAGAGAAGTGGATTACTGTGTCAAAGAAAATGTTAAATCAAAATAAACATAAGCAGAATATGCAGGAAATCTGGAACACTATAAAAAGAACTGCTCTTTTTATGAATCACAGATAGAGAAGAACAAACTCAGGTCAAACACACAAAAATATTTTAACAAAATCATAAAGGAAATCCCCCAAACCTAAGGAGAGAGATGCCTATCAGGGTTCGAGAGGCTGGTATACATCACATTCAGCAAATATACAAAATTAACACTACAAACTCAGTAGACTTCCTTTATACCAATGATAAATATACTGAAAAAGAAATCAGGGAAATAATCCCATTCACAACAGCCTCAATAAAAATATCAGAATAAATCCAACCAAGGAACTGAAAGACTTGTAGAGAGAAAATTTTAAGACACTAAAAAATGAATTGAAGAAGATACCAAAAATGGAAAGGCCCCCTATGCACATTGATTAGAAGAGATAGTATTGTGAAAATGGCCATCCTATGAAAATCATTCTACAGATTCCAAATAATCCCCAATAAAATTCCAGTGTAATTATTCACAAAACTTGATAAAATTAACTTAAATTTCATATGAAAACACAAAACACCCAGGATAGCCAATACACTACTGAGCAATAGAACTGTGCTGAAGGCATCACTCCCCCATCTCAAGTTATACTACAGAGCTATAGGAACAAAAGTACAGCACTGGCAGAACAACTTACATATTCATCTATGGAACAGAATTAAGAATCCACAAATAAGTCAATATTTCTACAGCCACCAGATATTGGGCAAAGAGGCCAACAATACACATTGGACAAAAGACAGCATTTTCAGTAAACGGTAGTGGTCAAACTAGATAGATACATGTACGAGAAGAATCTAGATCCCTGTCTCTTACCCCACACAAAACCCAAGTCAAAATGGAACAAAAACCTTAAAGTAAAAATCAATACTTTGACTCTGAAGAGAATTCTCTTCAATTTATAGGCACAGGAAAGGAGTTTCTGAACAGGACACCATTAATACAGGTGTTAAGAACAAGAGTTGACAGATAGGACCTCATGGAACTAAAAATCTTCTGTACTGCAAGGGAAACCATGTTTTGAGGAAAGAGGCAGCCTACAGAATGGGAAAAAAATCCAGATATAATTCTGACAGATTATTATTAGCATCTAGAATATAGAACTTAAAAATTTGAAAATTGAGTAAACAACCTAAGTTAAAACTTGACTGCCTGGAAAAATAGCTTAGCTGTTAAAGGCTAAGGTTAAGAACCAAAGCATCAATTGAAAACTGGGACATGGTTCATAGATGTTACAGGTGGATGGGATGATTGATGGATTATCTCCCTTGGCAGTCTGTATAGTATCTTCACATTCTATGTGAGCTAGTCTTTAGTGAGGAAGAGTCCAGATCATTTCCAGATCAACTGTCCCAACTCCTGTGTTAAAATTATGTCCTTTCTTCAGCAATAGGGACTTATATGCAAGTTCTGGGAGGTAATCGAGGGCTGTGGCAATAGCCTGTGTTATTTTAGGAGTCTTCTAGAATACCCTGACCAACAACTCAAAAAGAGGTTTCCCCTGCATAACACTGTCTTTGTTTGTTACTGTTGTTTATGTTGTTGTTATTGTTACATAATTTTCAGATATATTGCCTTAGTTTGCCTTCAATTGCTGTGAAAAAAAACACTCTAACCAACACGAATTTGGGAGGGTTTATTCGCCTTCCATCTCTTGGGCCACACAATTTATCATCAAGGGAGCCCAAGATAAGAACCCAGGGCAAGAACCTGGAGGCAGGAGCTGAAGCACAGATCATGGAGGAACACTGCTTACTGGCTTGCTCCCTGCCTCATGCTCAGCCTGATTTCTTATATAATATACAACAATCTGCCCAGGGGTGGCACCACCCACAGTGGGCTGGGCCCTCCCACATCACTCAAAAATCAAGAAAATATCTCACAGATATGACCACAGGTCAGTCAAATGGAGGCAATTCCCTAATTGAGACTTCCTAAACACAGGTGTGTCAAGTTAACACTAAAGCTAACCATCACATACATATCTACATCTATATCCATATCTATCTATCTAAATAGATAGATAGATATTATCCATATCTGGATAGATAGATGATAGAGATTAGATAGATAGATAGATAGATAGATAGATAGATAGATATTATCCATATCTCTCTATATAGCTAGCTAGCTAGATATTATATATATATATAATCTATCTACCTAGATAGATAGATAGATGCATTTCCCTTTAGTTTTTCACAATATCTAAGAATTGTCTCTCTTCTCTCTATCCCCCTGTATAACCCTCCATAATCCTACCTCAATTAAAGTGTTCCCCATCTTCCCTATCTCCCCCTTGATAACACCTGTCTCCTACTACCCCCTCCCTTGGTCTCCTTCTACTCCTTTACTTCCATATTTCTTTTCCATTTTCCTGCCTTTTGTGGCTACATCAAGATACCTTCATCTAAGTATTTGGAGCTGGAATCCACAAATGAAAGAAAAACATTTAACAAAAGCCCAGCAAATAAGCTCTACTGATGCAGTAATGGCACTTTTATCTTTGAGGTAATCAGTAGCTGTCTCATTTGACTTAAGGCCCATTCAGTAGGAAGAAATTTCTGTATGATACTGTAAACACATCGCTGGAGATGTCCTGAATCTTAGAGAAAACCTACTTTTGTCTCATCCCCATATCAACATAATTTCTTACTATATTCTAAACATATATCCTAATAATTACAAACAAGAATACCTGTCACCGCTTATCAAAGAAGCTACTTTTTGCAACATCTGAAGACTATTAAAAAATTCTACAACTAATCAAAAGCAGAGAATAAGTGTCTGTGAGGTGCCTAGCCCTATGTGCCACATCTACAATGCAACCTCTACACCTAAGGCACAAGGAACATAGAGGAACAGGGAATGGAAAGAGTATTAATGTAACTCTTAACTCTCACCAGTGAAACTTCTTCATGAAACAGATGATGATTAACCTAAAAAGCCACAACTGGCCAAAGTACAAACAGTAATAGACTGCAGAATGTTCTCCCTGAATAAAACACCTATATCAAACCTCTGCCACCCAAGGTTCAGGGACCATTGTGGAAGAGGGAATGGAAAGATTGTAAGAGCCAGAGGTTATGGATGACCACGAGGAAATAGTTTTCCAGACTGCTGGTCTGTTACTCATAGGAACTGACAGCAATGATAACAGCAGGCACAAGACTCATGCAAGCTAAAGGCAGACAAAATCCCAACATAGAAATGGGGAGTTGGAAGAGAAGTCTCAATCATAGTTGAGGAACTATTGGCAAATAATTACTCCTGGGAGAGTGAGCGTCACTTTTCTTTAAGGTTGCGACACTAGATAAGTTAACCAGGGTCCAGTGGATGTGTGCACAACTGAGGGACATTTGGGACACAAATGAAATCTGTAAGTACATGAAATCTGGTAGTCAAGGACTATAAGAAGGATGCAGATGGAGAAGGGGTATAAATACAATCAAAATGTAACAAATTCACAGCAATTCAATGAAAAAGAAGAAAAGAGGGCATGTAACTAAACAAAAAGTTTCTCAAAAGAAGAAATTGAAAGGGGTGATAAATATTTTTTTTATTTTAAGTTGAACTTTAGAGTACACATAGCATCAAAATAACATAAATGAAACTTGTGATACCAAAAAAAGCATCAAAATACGGTGATAATTTAACATGGAAATTCCATTTTTTCTCCAACTTGTATTGCATATATATATATAGATTATTATTATATTAATATATATCATATAATATATAATAAGTCTATATCATAGACTTGATCTCTCCCTCTATATCATTCAACTTCTCGACCTACACATAGCCCCTGCGTTGGAGGATTTTCCTTCTTTTTTCTTTTTTCCTGTTATTTATTTATTTTTTTCTTTTTTTTGTTGTTTTATTTTTTTTTTTCATTTTTTAATGTTAATTTGCGTCAGCATCTTCATCCACCATTGCGCGTTGTGCCCCCCACCCACCCAGCCCAAGGTTCCCACCATCCAGCTGGGGGTCGTTGTATGTTCATCAAATGTGATCAAATAGTGTCCAGTCATATTGCTGTAGTTCACAAATCACCCCAATCACAGCCCTTATTTCTACCACTCCCCCTCTTCTGGCAGATTGTTCCCTAGGCTTAGAAAGGGACACAGGGTGACAGAAACAAAACAGTCTACTTCATCTGGAGTGTGCGTTTGGATCTGTCAATCTGGCTGTTTCCTTTCATGGGCTGACAAGTTTGTCCAGGAATAACCTTCAATCCTACTAATGAAGCACAGGCAATTAGATGTAGAGGTTTATAAAGTACTAATTGTATAGTAGGTTACTTTGGTATAAGACACAGATTTTGAGGATGGTATGTTAAATCCATGAATAGAATTTGCTTCTGTAAATATGACAGGGTCTTACTGGGGTTCGTACTAACATCGATCCTACCATTAGAGTGATGTAAGCTTGTGACAATCAGCATGGGTTATTCCTCCAAGGAGAGAGCTAACAGCCATCATATTTGGGGATATACAGACATATGGCTGCCTCTGATGCACAGTATTTCCAGGCAGTTGAGGTGTACTGGTGCTGATGGAGGAGTCTTTTGTGACTCAAGGAGACCTATATTTTGCTTTATGGTTTTAGTGGTCTTTGGTAACACTTTCTCTGGTATTCCAGCCACTGTACAATTGCATCGTTTGGTCTCAATCATCTTTCTCTTGCTTACATTCGGTCTTCGTCGGCAGGGACTTATCGCCTCTCTTCTTGCAGGTATCCCAGTTTACAAGCAAGAAGCCTTACCTTTTGTGGGGGGGGGGGCTTGAATCCCCTGGCCAACATCTCCTTGGTAGAATAATCCATTGCTGATATCAGAGCCCCTGTATAATATTTTTGCTTAAGTGCACAGCTTAAGGAGACTTTAGTATTATATTTGGTTCTGAATAGAAGAAATCCTTTTCACATTTCTATGTCTATTAGTCAATTAAAGAAGGCATTTAACAGTTTTATAGGAGATTCCCTCTATAACAGTTGGCTCCAATTTACAGTTAGAGAACGACCTCATCACATCATCATCAATATTCCTCCCTGTTCTTCAGGGAGGTAAGAACTCGCTCATATTAACTTCGGGGCACCTAGAAGGTAAGTTTCCTTAGGACTCGTTATCATGTTGTTGATGTGGATCCCGGGGGTTTGACCTGGTAGCCGTCTGGCTTTTCTCTCCTTTCTGTCTCAGATCGGGCCAACTTTCTGCGGCATTTCCTGTAACTCTAACAAATGCAAAGCTGTGTCTTTTCTTTCTCACTCAGCCATTTAAGTTGGTGACGTTTTGACCTGTGGGAACATACAAATCTTTTCCCATAGTTTTTTAAGATTTGAATTGCAAAGTTTTGACAAAAATGTTCATATATATCTGTATTCCCCCTTTTTATTTAGGTTTTGTTGTTTTTTTGACCCATGAGTCTCAAAAAGGCAGTTGTAGTAACATACCTATAGGCAGGAAATCAAGGTGAACAGATTTCATCATTTCATCAAATTACCCAAGATGCTTTGGTGACGTGTATGTCATTAACTTGGGAAGCAAATTAATTTCTTAGTATAAATCATCTACAGGTAAAAGAGAATGCTAAAAGATGATACTGTAACAAAAAATTATAGAGAATATTTGTATGTGCCAATCCCAAGATGTTATACATTTTAAGATTTTAAGTAAACAAATGTGCAAAGAAACAACAATTTATATTTCCTTTAAACTAAGGTGCATTACGTTTTTAATCAAGAACCTTTAAAACCAATGTTGTTTAATAACACATATTTACTTTTACTAAGTCCTAAAACACCATGTAACCTGTAGACAGAGTCTGGGCAAAATTGGATACTTGTTGAACTCACTTCAATTGAATATACATTAATGGAATGTAGACCTGTGTCCCTCTTCCGCCCCTCCCACCCCTCCCGATTCACCATTTCAGTCAGTTTTCTGATGCAGTCTTTCTGTTGTTGTTCTTTTAATATGCATCCCTCTCTACAAGAAATATTTACAACTTGGTTATTGGTGCTAGCATCCACAGATGAGGGATACCATTCGCCGTTTGTTTTTCTGGGACTGTGTTACTTTGTCAAAAGATGTCATGTTTTCCCCAAGGAAGTGCTTGAAGGTTCCTCCTTGGCAAGCCCAAACAACCATCAATCCTGCCTCAGTGCTCCACACTGGGGTCCCTCCCCACCATGGTAACCCAAATGAGGTCCATCAAGCCTGTGTCCTATCTTGATCTTCCTGCACTGGCCTCCATGACACAGCCTGGGTAGTCCAACAATGGCAGTCTACACTCTGAAGAGGCTGAAATTCCAGTAGCTGCTCAGTCCACCAGCTGAATATCTCAGTAGTCCCCATCTGGCACTCACTCAAAAGATGGAGTAAAGAGACTTCACAAGTGAGGAAATAGATATGGCAGAGAAACATCACAAAAATGCTGCATGGTGTGTGGAAAGGGGAGCAGTTTTTCTTCACTGGTGGAAGTATAAACTGGTGAATCTCACTACAGAAGTCCAAGTGGAAGTTCGTCAAAGGTAGAAATAAATCTGACACATTATGCAGCCATATCAGTCTCAGGCATAAGAGTCCTCAGGAAGGACTCTTCCAAAACTCCTGAGACTCTTGAAAATTACATGCATAATACTCCTGCTGGGCTCTACGAATGGAAAAACAAAGCCAAGATGGCAGCCTATTTCTCCCTAGACATAGATTTTAAGCTCATCTTTGAGGCCTATAATCCAGGTAGAAGATTTCAAAACATTGGAGCTCACTGACAACACATTCAGTCAACAAAATGCTTGGCTGGAAATGTAAAAGAATAAATAGTTTTCCTGTACTAATTAGCAAAGCACTCATTCTAGAGTCCATTCATCAAGGAATAATTTAGATATTGATATATAAGTGATAAGCAATGAGTGTCAGAGCTAGAATTAGATCTGCCACATGATCCAGCTTTACTAGTCTTGGACATATACCCAAAGGACCCATATCCAACTAAAGAGATACCTGGTCCATGGTCATTGCTGCCCTGTTCACAATAGCCAAGAAGTAGAAGCAAACTAGATGTCAAAAACTGATGAATGGATAATTAAACTATGATACATTTACATAAGGCATATTATTCATCTTTTAATTAAAATGAAATTCTAAAACTCACAAGTAAATGAATGGAGCTGTAAATAATCACCTGAGTGAGGCAACCCAGCCTCATAAAGAAAAGCACCACGTATTGTTGCTCATAATTGGATACTACTTTGGAATCTACGGATATGCATATTTCAACTGGAAAATTGATAGAAGTCAGAAAACAGCCTTGGCAAGGGTTGGGGGGGAGGGGTTGTATGAGAAAGAAGATAGAATGTAAGGATCTAAAGGGGAAAAAGAGAGGGAAGGAACCCACTGTTCATTCATCCAGTAGCATTCTGGTGAGCTAGTTGGATCCTGCCTACTTCTTTACAATCTCCATACTGACAATCCTAAGTATGACAACACACCTGGAACACAGGACCAGACCAGAATCGCCCTGTCTATCCAATTTAAAAAGAGAGAGAGAGAGAGAGAGAGAGAGAGAGAGAGAGAGAAGATTAAGAAAGTGAAGCACAAACTATCTACACATGACTGAGCAAAAATCAAACAAGCTATGACAGAAATAAAAAATAAACCAAACTTCAGTTCAACAAAGGCAGGCTAGAATTTCGTATCAGACACACTAACAAAAGAATTCCATATGCCCAGTCCACAATGGAAAAACAGAAATAGTATGAAAAATCAAAATAATATTTTCCCACAAAAATCTCACCAGTCCTATAGAAGTGGTCTGCAATGAGAACTACCAAGAGGATCTTCAGAGCACAGAAATAAAAGGAACAATCTTTAACAAGAACAAAGACTTCAAGGATTTAAAAGAACACACAAATGAACAAGTCAAAAAAATTAAAGAGGAGAGGTATAAACTGAAGGTTAAGAAAATACAAATAGGGGATAGAGAAATGGTTCAGTGGTTAACAACACTGGCTGCTCTCCTAGAGGAACCAGGTTCAACTCCCAGGACCAACATGGCAGCTAACAACCATCTGTAACTTCAGTTCCAGGGAAATCCAACACCTTCTTCTGACCTCTGCAGGCATTGCACAACCAAGTGCACTAACACACAATTAGGCAATACATTCATATACATAAAAAAATAAAATAATTTTTTAGAAAATACAAATGTACAGCTGAATAAGATGCAAAGAAAATTCAGGATTTGAAATGTAAAATTACAAAAGGCAGAGAAATATTGAAGGAACTCAAGCTGAGATGAAGAATTTGTAAATTAAATAAGTCAATTAGAAAAGAGAGGAGAAAGTCTTATAAGCAAATGAATCAAATGGCAAAGAGAATACCAAGACTTGCAGGCAAAGGTGAAGACCTGAAACTCTCAAACAAAGAATATGAAAAGAATGAAACAGGAATGGAATATACACAAGCTCTGGGACATTATGAAAAGACAAAAAAATCCTATGAATTATAAGGATGGAATGAGAAGACTCTGAAGTCAATAGACTTGACTGATCTTCAAAAGGATTATAGAGGATAACTTTCTTAAATTACGGAACATATATCCACACAGATACAAGAACCAAACAGAATATCAAATACACAAGACCAGAAAATAAATTCCTGATGGCATATCATAGTAAAAACTCTAAACATGCAGAGCAAATAGAGGGTACCTGTGGTGGTTTGAATGAGTGTCCCCCATAGGCTTTAAGTATTCAGATATTTTGTCTCCAGTTGGTGGCACTGTTTCTGGAGGTCTTAGAAGGTGTGGCCATGCTAGAGGAAGTATGTCACTGGGGGCAGGCTTAGTGAGTTTAACAAGCCTTGTGGTCTCCAGTCGTTCTCTCTTGACTTTCTGTGCTTATTGTGAGATGTGACACTCGGCTTGCTGCTCCAGCCCCAGCCATCATGCCACCTGACACAATGGACTCTGTTTCCCTGGAACCGTCAATCGTAAGCTCAAATAAACTCTTCCTTTTATAAATTCTCTTGCTCATGTTGGTTTATCACAGCAACAGAAAAGTGACTAATACAGTAATTTGGTACCAGAGAGTGGGCTGTTGGCTGTGAAGAACCTGACCATGTGGATGTTTGAAGAAATGTGGAAGACTTTGGAAATTTGGGCTAGAAAAGCTGTTTACTGTAAGCAGAGCTTAATGGGCCATTCTAGTAGAAGCCTGAAGAAAGCATGGCTGCAAAAAAAATGTAGTTCCAGAGGAAAATAAAGACTTAGGCAGCACCTGGGATATTTTGATAAAGAGCCTGGCAGCAGTTTGCCCGCAGCCCAAATGCTTGCCTGATGCTAAATTGAAAAGCAATGGACTAATGTCTTTGGCAGAGGATATTTCAAGACAGCTTAATGTAGAAATGGTGGTGTGGCTTTTAATGGTGAATATTATACAGATCTACAATGAAAAAGAGCAAATGGGGCAGAAGGAAATGCAGAATGTAGAGTTTGGATCTGAAAAGTACACTAGGAAGATTAAAGGTGTGGCCAAGGCATGTGAAGGAGAGGCTCCCTTTCACAAGGAGACTAAAATGATTAAGGAGAGGCCTCGAGATTTACAAGTAAACAACAGAAATAGTACCTTCAGGGCAAGACCACACCCAGCTAATCCTCAAACTTTTGAAAGGAAAATACTGAAAGGGTTTTCTGCTCCAAGTTCAGGGCAGAGAAAATTTGCAAATGTGGTTGAAATAGGCCAGGGTCCATCCCAAACTTGCAGCCAAACTCAGCAGTTTCATTCACATGGTGGTGGCTTTAGAGGCATGAAGTTTGCAAGAGTGAAGGGGTCTTCAGTTCTTCCTCCATGGTTTCAGAGAGCTGCCAAGGTCAGGCAGAGTGCAGCAGGGGTGTTCCTGCATAAAGAAGGCCCTGATAGGTCATTGCATGAAGCTGTGAATGTGAAGTCGGGTTGGCAGCAGAGACCCCAAGAAGACATTCGAGATGCCAGACCTGTGAGATATTTGCCAAGCAGAGCTACAGGGAGTGGTACCAGCCTAAGAAAGAGATGTGTGTTGCAAGCAAATCTGAAAGAGCTGAGCCATCTAAGCCCTTTGGAAGTCAAGTCCCAGAATTCACACATGGAGCTACTGGACTTGGCGTTTGCCCTGCAGGTTTTCGGTCTTGTTTTGGTCCAGTATTTCCTCACTATGCCTCTATTCCTTCCTTTTGGAATGGGAATGTGTATTCGGTTCCACTGTACATTGGGAGTATGTCATTTGTTTTTTGATTTTACAGGAGCTTACAGTTTAGGAGATTGGGCTGAGTCTCAGAAGAGACTTTGGACTGCAGACTTTTGAATGGCATTGAAACTGGTAAAGACTATGGGGACTTTTAAGGTTGGACTAAATGCATTTTGCATTTTATATGGTCAGGAGCCTATGGTGGCCAGGGAGTGGAATGTGGTGGTTTGAATGAGTGTCCCCCATAGGCTTTAAGTATTCAGATATTTGTCTCCAGTTGGTGGCACTGTTCTTGGAGGTCTAAGAAGGTGTGGCCATGCTAGAGGAAGTATGTCACTGGGGGCAGGCTTAGTGAGTTTAACAAGCCTTGCTGTCTCTAGTCGCTCTCTCTGCTTCCCGTGCTCATTGCAAGATGTGACCCTCCGCTTGCTGCTCCAGCTCCAGCCACCATGCCTCCCATCACAGTGGACTCTAATTCCCTGGAACTGTCAATCATAAGCTCAAATAAACTCTTCCTTTTATAAGTTCCTTTGGTCATGGTGTTTTATCACAGCAACAGAAAAGTGACTAATACAGTGTCAAAAGGTACAAGAGGAAAACAAGTCACATATCAGGGAAAACTCATCAGAACAACAGCTGACATTTCAATGCAAATTTTAAAAGCCAGAAGAGCCTGGGCCAATATATTTTAAGTTGTAAGTGACCACTTATGCCAACCAAGACTACTTTACCCAACAAAACTGTCTATCATATTCAAAAGAGAAAGTAATGTTGCATGATATAAATAAGCTAAAAGAGTTCATATTCACCAAACCAGCACTATAGAGAATCTTGGAAGGAATATAAAAGTCTGCGAAAGGACTAACCATATCTAAAAGGCTATATAAAGATAAAAACGAAGTTATAATTATGGAAACACAATGTAAAACAAGGAGCATAAACATAAAATAAAATGACAGCAAAATGCATGTATTTTAATAATAACTTTGAATATCAATTAACTCAATACAAAAGATACAGGCTAGTTGAATGGATTAAGAAACAAAATCCATCTTTTTTGTGATATAAGAAACCCAGCTTTAAAGACAGGCACTACCTTAGAGTTAAAGGATAGAATAATAATACTTCAAGAAAACGGGAATATGAGGCAGGCATTGCTATTGTAATATAAGACAAAATAGGCCTCAGACTAAATTAATCAGAAGAGAAGGAAGTCATTTCATTATGACCAAAGAAAGAAGTGACTAAGAATCCATTATAATCATGAAGATATATGTACCAAGATACAGATTAACCAAAGCTCAGGAATAGAAGATGACTTCAATACCCCATTTTCTCCAATAGACAGGTCATTTTGACAAAGAATAAACAGAAATATATCAATTAAATAACATCATATATCAAATGTCCCTAACAGACATCTACAAAAGCATTCCCCTTAAAGTCAGGAACCCTGCAAGGCTGCCCCCTATCACCACACCTCTTCAATATAGTGCTTGAAATGCTTGCTAAGGCAATAAGACAAGAAAAGGAAATTAAAAGAGTACTAATCAGAAAAGAGAAGTAAAACTATCCCTTTTTGCAGATAATCTGATAGTTTACCTAAGGGATGAAAAAACTCCACCATAAAACTCCTAGAAATGATTAAGAGTTTCAGTAAAGTGGTGGGATACAAAATTAACCTAGAAAAATCAATAGCCTTTCTTTAGACCAACAATACACAAGTGGAGAATGAATATAAGAAGACCTTCCCACTCACAATAGCCTCAAAAAATAAATAAAATACCTGGGAACAAACCTAACCAAAGACACCAAAGATCTCTACAACAAAAAATTTAAACCCCTGAGGAAGGAGATTGAATATAACATCAAAAGATAGAAAGATCTCCCATGCTCATGGATTGGAAAAATTAATATAATAAAAATGTCCATATTACCCAAATTGATATACAAATTCAATGCAATCCCAATCAAAATCCCCATGAGTTTCTTCACAGACTTGGAAAAATCCTTAAATTTATATGGAAAAACAAAAGACCCTGAATACCTAAAGCAACCTTGAGTGAAAAGCCAAATACAGGGGGGATTGCTTTACCAGACTTCAATCTATATTACAGGGCTGTAATCATAAAGACAGCCTGATACTGGCACAAAAACAGACCCATAAACCAATGGAACAAAATCAAATATCCAAACTTGAGCACATACAATTTCATCCACCTCATATTTGACAGACGGGCAAAAAAAGAAAAAGAAAAAGAAAAAAAAAACTCAATGGAGGAAAGCTAGCATCTTCAGCAAATGATGCTGACAAAACTGGATTAAACCCCTACCTCTCACCCTGTACAAAAATCAACTCCAAGTGTATCAAAGATCTCAACATGAAACCCAAAACCTTGAAGGTGATAGGAGAAAAAGTTGGCAACAACCTACAAGACATAGCATAGGAAAAGACTTTCTAAATCGGAGAGCAGCTGTGCAGGAAATAAGGTCAACAGTTGACAAATGGGACCTCATCAAACGCAAAAGCTTCTGTACAATCAAAGAAGTGAAGAGAAAACCCACGGAGTGTATCTTCATCAGTGATACATCTGACAGAGCATTAACATCCAGAATATATAGACTACTCAAAAAACAAAGAAGAAAACAAATGACCTATTCAAAAGATGGAGTAAAGAGCTGAACAGAGACTTCACCAGTGAGGAAGTAAAGAAACATCTTAAAAAGTGTTTAACATCACTAATAATTAAGGAAATGCAAATTAAAACCACTCTCAGATATCATCTCACTCTGATAAGACTGGCTAGGATCAAGAAAACAAAAGACACCAAATGCTGGAGTGGTTGTGGGGAAAGAGGAACACTCATCCACTGCTGGTAGAAATGTAAACTTGTACAACCATTACAGAAAGTAGTGTGGAGAACCTTTAAAAGTCTCAAAATGAGCCTACCACCTGATCCAGTCATGCCACTCCTGGGTATTTACCCACAAGACTCATCCTACTACAAATGCTACATGCACATCTATGTTTATTGCATCACTCTTCACAATAAAGAAGAGTTGGAACCAACCCAAATGCCCCTCAACAGACAAGTGGATAACAAAAATATGGTACATCTACACAATGGAGTTCTAGTCAGTGGTAAAGAAAGATGATATCATGAGCTTTGCAGGTGAATGAGTGGAACTTGAAGCCATTATGCTAAGTGAAGTAACACAGCCCCAGAAAAACAAATGGCAAAGGGTTTCCCTCATTCGTGGATGCTAACACCAAAAGTAAGCTGAACAACATTATTGTTATATTTCTTTTCATCTGAAAGCAACTGTGTTGTTATATCGTAAATCTCTTAATGGGCTCTAGATTTGACCTACCACTTATTTTCAGACTGTAATTACTGTATATGGGTAGAAGGCATGTATTCATATTTTAGAGTAATATAGAATGAAAGGGGAAAATGTGAATTCCTAAACATATTAATTGTATTAGTCATCTTTCTGTTGCTGTGATAAAACCACCATGAGCAAGGGAACTTATAAAAGGAAGAGTTTATTTGAGCTTACAATTGACGGTTCCAGGGAATCAGAGTCCATTGTGGCAGGAAGCATGGTGGCTGGGGCTGGAGCAGCAAGCCAAGGTTCACATCTCACAATGAGCACAGGAAGCAGAGAGAGAGTGCGACTGGAGACCGCAAGGTTTGTTAAACTCATTAAGCCTGCCCCCAATAACGTATTTCCTCCAGCATAGCCACAACTTCTAAGACCTCCAAGAACAGTGCCACCAACTGGAGACAAAATGTCTGAAATACTTAAAGCCTATGGGGGGACACTCTCATTCAAACCACCACAGATGATATCATGAACTTTGCAGGTAAATGAGTGGAACTTGAAGCCATTATGCTAAGTGAAGTAACACAGCCCCAGAAAAACAAATGGCAAAGGGTTTCCCTCATTTTTGGATGCTAACACCAAAAGCAGGCTGAACAACATTATTGTTATATTTCTTTTTATCTGAAAGCAACTGTGTTGTTATAATGTAAATCTCTTAATGGGCTCTAGATTCGACCTACCACTTATTTTCAGACTATAATTACTGTATATGGGTAGAAGGTATGTATTCATATTTTAGAGTAATATAAAATGAAAGGGGGAAAATGTGAATTCCTAAACATATTTTGGAATTAACATGCAGTTTATTCTCAGAGGTCATTATTTTGATGCATATGTGATGGTTATATAGGCATATGTTGGAGCAATACAAAGGGGAGGGATAAACAACAACATAAAGACTGGGTTAAAGAACTGAATGACACAGTTAAACATTGTCCAAAACAACAAGCTTCTGCAGTGAAAAACTTTGGAAAGACTCAGAGAATGATGCAAGACATGTATGACAGGCATGAACAGGGGTGGGATGGGGGCAGGGAGAGGGTTATGTGTCTAAATTGGACTGAAAGATAATGAATTAAATATACAATTCATCAATAAAAGTATTTAAAAAATAAAAAGATAAAGATTGATTTTGTTTAAAAAAGATTAATAAGAAAGAATAAATCTTTTTTAAAAGTAAAAAAAAAAAAAGAGAATATTGCACCCAAGCACCAAAGAATACACATTCTATTCAGAAGTCCATGAAAGATTCTCTAAAATGGACCACATATTGGGGCACAAAAAAACCCTCAAAAATACAAAAATTTAAAATAATACAGTGTATTCTATTGAACCTCAATGCAATGAAGCTAAAAATAAAAAACAAAGGAGATCTGATAACTACATGAACTCATGGAAATTAAACAACACACTCCTTACTGGTGAGTGGGCTGAAGAAGATATCAAGAAAGAAGCAAAAATATTCTTGGAACTAAAGTAAAATGAAAACACAGTACAACAAAACCTCTGGGACACATCAAAAGCAGTCCTAAGAGGGAAGTTTATAGCACTACACACCTACATTAAAAAATCAGGAAGAACAGGAATAAAATGACAATGTTATAGCTCATGAATCTGGAAAAATAAGACAAGCCACACAAAAACCCAGTAGAGAAGAAGAAACAATATAAATCAAAGCAGAAGTCAATGAAATAGAAACAAAGAAAACAATACAAAGAATTGATGATTATGAGAGCTGGTACTTTGAAAGCATAAATAAAATAGACAGACCCTTAGCCTACTTATCCAGAAGGAAAAAAAAGAGCAAATCCAAATCAACAAAATCAGAGGTGAAAAGGGAAACATTCCAAAAGTCACTAAAGTAATCTAGAACATTTTAAAAGATTAGTTTTTAAAAAAACCTATACTTTGTAAAAAAAAAACCTATACTTTGTTAAATTAGGAAAACTAAAATAAATGGATTAATTTTTAGATTCAAATGACCAATGTCAAATGAAGAAGAGGGTAACAAGTTATACAGACCCCAAACAAATAAAGAGCCTGAAAGAGGAGCAAAAATATCCAAAGTCCAGATGGGCTCACAGCAGAATTCTACCAGGCTTCCCAGGAACTACAGCCAATAGTGCTTAAATTATTCAAAAAGATAGCAACAGATGGAGAACAAACTCCTTCTATGAAGCCAGCATTACTCTAACACCAAAACCAGAGAGAGAGAGATAGATAGAGAGAGAGAGAGAGAGAGAGACAGAGAGAGAGAGAGAGAACCGTAGACCAATATCTCTTATGAACACAGATGCAAAAAACTCTTTTGTAGGCTTTATGCCTTATAAACCACATATAGACACATATACACCATGATCAAGTTGGCTTTATTCCAGAGATGCAAGGATGGTTCAATAAACATAATACATCCAATAAATGGACTTAAATACAAAAATCCTGTGATTATCTGTGGCCTCTAGGAAGGTGGCCACAGGCCTTGAAAAGATTACATGGCTCTGAGAAAAGGAACCAGGGGGACCATATGGTTTTATGTCTTTGTTTTATTTCTACATCCATGCATGAGATAAAGACACAGAGAGCTCTGTTTTTATACTCATTAGAGTCACAGACAAATATTTATAGAATGATGAATAATAATCATAAAGTGGCCAGAATGTAGTAGCTCAGTGAAGCAGGAGCAAGATAGCATTACCAGCATAACATGCCTTCCCGAGAGAACAGCGTCTCCTGAGAAACTAAGGGAGAACAGCACTCCGGAGAGAACTCCTCAGCAAGCCTTCTTGCATACACTTTCTCATGAGACAAGGCTGTCCAGGCATACATGCTTAAGGTTACAGCTTAAATTTACCAAACATTTTTTAAGTCATAAGAACACTATTTCACAGTCACTACATCATCTCAAAAAATGCAGAAAAAGGTGTTTGCCAAAATCCAGCATACCTTCATGATAAAATCTCAGAGGGGAGGGACTGGAGCAAACATGTTTCAACATAATTAAGCCTGTATAGGACAAACCCATAGCCACCATCATTCCAAATGGAGGAAAATTCAAAACATTCCCATTAAAATCAGGAACTGTCAACTAGCCTCGTTGGTTTTCAATATAGTGCTTGAAAGCCTAGCTAGAACAAAAAAAAGGAAATAAAATATATTAATTGGAAAAGAATAAACCAAATTATCCCTATTTGCAGATGATATGTTACACATAAAAGTTGCCAAAAATCCCACTGGAAAACTTTTAGAAATGGTCACTTTCAACAAAGTGGCAGGATAGAAAATCAATTTGTAAAAATCACTAGCCCTTTTAAATACCAATAATAAGTAGTCAGAAAAAGGCTCCATCTTTAATTCCAGTTCTCTTGATTTTTTTTTTGAGATGCGGTAACTGTAGCTGTCCTAGATCTTTCTATGTAGACCAGGATGGCCTAAAATTCACAGAGATCTGACTGTCTCTGCCTCCCAAGTGTTGGCTTTAAAGAAATGGGCCACCACATTCAGCCACTTTTCTTGATGTTTGAAGTCAATCTTTAGTTGCTCTTTCCACCAATATCTTTCATGCCACAGAGTGACCCATGAGACCTGTTTTAAGCTCCTATTAATGTTTATATTTTAACATCAATTAACAAACCATGATTGTTCTTTTTCTTTTATGTTTTGTTTTGGTTTTGGCTTGTTTTTTGTTTTTGACACAGGGTCTCCTTGTATCAAGATAGCACAACTATGGGCAGAAATTAATGAAATGAAAACTCATAACAATTATTGAATCAATAAAATATGGCTTTTGTTCTTTGAAAAGAAAAAGAAATTTAACAAACCCCTGGGCAACTAACCAAAAAAGAAAAAGAGAAATGATCCCAATTAATAAAAAATGCATGAAAACAGAATGTTGCAATAGATTCCAGCAAAATCTAGAGAATCATTAGAGAATATTTTGGAAAATTTACATTACAAAAAAGCTGGAAAATATACAAGAAATGGATAAATTCTTAGGCACAGATGGCCTACAAAAATTAAATCAAGAAGATATAAACAACTTAGACAAATCAATAATAAACAGCAAGTCTAAAGCAGTAACAAAATATCTCCCAACAAAGAACACTGCAGAACTAGAAATATTCACTGTTGAAATCTGCCAAACTTTTAAAGAAACTCTAATACCAATGTAGCTTAAACTGTTTCATAAAATAGAGAGAGAAGGAATACTATGTATCTGATTCTATGAAGCCAGTATCACAATACTATAGCCAACTAAGGGTTCAAGAGGAAATGTAAAAAAGGAAAAGGAAGCTGTAGACCAATGTCCCTGATGAATGTACATGAAAAAGAAAAATTCCTAATACAATTCTTACAAACCAAATTCAAGAACAAATTAAGATAATATACGATGATCTAATTGGTTTCCTGTCAGGATGGCAAGAGAGGTTTAACACATACAAATCACTAAGTGTAATGAAGCAAATAAATAGACTTAGGGACAGAAATTGCATGATCACCTCAACAGATTAAAAGGGTTTTGACATAGCTGAATATCCCATCTTAAAATGCCTGAGGAAACTATGAATAAAAGGAATATATGTCAACATACTAGGCAAACCTAGAGGCAACATACTAAATGCGGGGGAATTGAATTTTCTCTAAAATGTGTAATAAGTGTGTCCACTTTCCACTCATACTTAATATAGTGTCTTACAAATCTTAGCTAAATCACAAAGAAAAGAGAAAGTAACAAATATGATATACTTAGAAATAGCAGAATTCAAATAATCCCTATTTACAGAAGACATGATCCTGTATTTAAGGACTCTATAGCTCAGTCACCAAACTGTTAGCATTCATAAACAGGTCCAACAAAGCAGTAAGATAATAAAAGCAGCATATAAAAGTCAATAGTTTTCTATATACCAATAAAGAATATACTAAAAAGTAAGCCAGGATGGAAATCATATTCACAAAGGCTTCAAACACGATACATAGGAACAAGGTTAAGGAAGAAAGTGAAAAACCTCTACAACAAAATATTAAGACACTGATGGAAAAAACTGAAGACCACACTAGAAAATGGAAAGCCCTTCCATGCTCATTGATAAGCAGATTTAATATCGTGAAAATGGCTATAGTACTGAAAACAATCTACAGAATTAATGGAATCCCCTTCAAAGTTCTAGTGACCATCTTCACATAACTAGAGAAAACAATAGTAAAATTCATAATAACTCACAGAAAATAGCCACAGCAATTCTAAGCAGAAAGAAGCAAGAGATAGATAGATGATAGATAGATAGATAGATAGATAGATAGATAGATAGATAGATAGATGGATGATAGATAGATGATAGATAGATGATAGATAGATAGATAGATAGATAGATAGATAGATAGATAGATGATAGATAGATGATAGATAGGTAGATAGATACATGATTGATAGAAGATAGATGACAGATAGATGATAGATAGATAGATAGATAGATAGATAGATAGATAGATAGATGACAGAGAGATGACAGATGATAGATGATAGATAGATACATAGATACATAGACAGATATCACACTATCTTACTTCAAATAACACTGCAAAGCTGTGATGGCTAATTGACTGGATCTAGGATTAACTTAATTGAGAGAGACTTTGAGGTTCAGATTATTTGAAGACAAAAGACCCACCCTATGTGTGGGTGTTACCTTGTGATGGCAGCCAATGACTTATGGAAAAAGTTTAATAACAATAAAAAAGTTATTTACAAATTAAAAAAAAGGTCAAAGAGGAAGGGAGCTTTCACTCTTTGCCTGCTTGCCTTCTCTCTCACTGCTGAGTTCATCTTGTTACTGTGCCATTCCTTCCCTGTTAGTAGAACCAAGTTCTTCAGATTTCAGTGTAGACTGAAGACTCGAAGCTCTCCATGAATCCTTCAGGCTTTCAGAAGCAGATTGGAATTGCTGAAACATTCAGCCCTGTAGAGTGAGTAACAACTGGATTCTCAGTCTCTCCAGTGTGGTGCAGACATCGTTGGGCTTCTTGGACTCTCTCCTGTAAGCCAATCTAGTAAATCTCCATACATATATGTATAATTTATCAGTTCTCTTTCCTTAGAGAATCTTGACTAATACAAGATCCATAGTGGAAAAAAGGCAGCACAGTACTGGCACAAAGACAGAAATGTGGATACCTAGAACAGAAGAGAAAGCCTAGAAATAAACCAACACATTTATGCCCACCTAATTTTTGGCAAAGGTATCAAAAGCATGCAGAGCATAAAACAACATATTCAATGAATCACACTAGCAAAAGTAGATGGGATTGCATATGTAGAAGAACAAAATTAGACCCATATCTCTTAATGAAAACTGGGATTACATGTGATTAAAAAGTGTCTGCACAATAAAAGAAACAATCACCAGAGTAAAGGGATAACTCACAGAATGGGAAAAAGGAACCTTTCCTAGTTGTACCTCAGTTAATGTCTATCATATATAAAGAGCAGTAAAAATGAAACAAATGTCCCTATAAATATATGGGCTAGTAATCTAAACAGACAGTTCTCTGAAGAAGAATACAAATACCTGAGAAGTACTTGAAATTTTTAATAGCATCTTCAGTCATCAGGGACATGCAAATCAAAATTGCTTTCAGATTCCATTTCACTCCAGCTAGAATGGCTGTTATTAACAAATGGCTGTTATTAACAAATGGCAGCAAAAGTTTGTAAGGTTCTGAGGAAGACGTAGTGTTGTTGGGAATGTAAACCTGTGCAACTACTATGGAAATCAGTATGGAGAGTCCTCCCAAAATTGAAACTATAGACAGCACATAACCAGTCCATTCAAAAGCAACATACCACAGAGTTAGAATACAAATGCCTGAGAAGTACTTGAAACTTTTAATAGCATCTTTAGCCATCAGGGGCGTGCAAATCAAAATTGCTTGAAGATGTTTTCTGATCTGGTCATCTCTTGGCAAGAGGAACAAAGAGAGACAGAGAGGCTAAATGGATAGGGCACAGGAGTGTGGCGTTCAGGGCTCTGACCTCCATTTGTTGTAAGTCTCTAGACAACGTCTTTGTAATATAGAATTGTATTTAATTGCACAAATTTTAAAATACTATTCTTATAAATTTTTATTGAATTTTTGTGTATTTCATATATAACATCCCTCTCAACCTTAATCACCCTTTTACCACCTTTTCCATGGGCACCTTTCCACAGACTCCTAATCTCCATGGTGGCCATTTATGACCTTTTGAGTTTCTGACATTCTGTTGCAAGATGTAGTTCCTTAATGAGAGTTAAGAGATTCATTAGTGTCCTCTTGGACCCCTTTTCTATGTTGCATGAGCCTTAGATGCATTATAGATGTGTCACTTAGGCTTGAACAATTCAGACAATGTCTGCATGTCATCAGTTGTGGTACTCTGCAATAGTCTCCATCTGTTATAAACGAAGCTTCTTTGATGAGTGGTTTCTGGGATATTTGTTTGTAAATACAAGGATGTGTATTTTGCACTTGGTAAGAAGTTACATCAGTCTAGGGATGTGACAGCCCTAGGAATTTCTCTAAGGTCTATGACCTATCCAGCCTTGTGTATTTGTTTACAATGAGTTTTTTTTTTTACCACACATGAGTTTCCTCACATTGAGTGGTCTTTAAGTCCAATTAGCTAGCCATTGATTGTCCCCAAGATAAAAGTGCCCATACTGCACCAATGTCATATGCTGTGCCAGATATTGATGTGGATATTTGATCTTAAAACTGGCGTTGGACCACCAATTGCCATTCTCCCTTAGCAGCTTGGGTAGTGCTCTCCAAACCTATGAAAGCTAGCCTTTTTTTGGGGGGGGGGTTTCCAGGTCACTACCAGCTCCATTGCTCTAAATCCAGTCTCTGAAGCATGCCACATCTTCATCCAAAGGGCCTTTCCTTCAAATTCTGGGAGACAATCAAGGGCTATGGCTATAGCATTTGTAATTTGGGGAGTCTCTTGGACTATCCTAGCCAAGAACTCAAAGGAAGGTTTCTCCTGTCTGGCACTGTTTCCTGTTATGTTAGCTAACCATATTGACTCATGTAGAGATACTGTATGTGTAATTTGTCATTAGATTGTTAGACTAATGTGATTCAATCAGATTTTTACACTAGCTAGGCATCACTTAAGCCAGTCTCACATTCTTAAAATTTTGTTATAATTTGTATGTGTTCTTATCAAACTAAAGCTGGATTTGTTTTAAGATTCATGGTTTCAAAAGTTTCTCCTACATGCTTTGCAGACCAGTGTCTCTAACGGCCAAATATTTGAGCCACTACAATTTATCATAGACCAAGGTTATAATATTATTATATGAACACTTCAGAGAAGGCTGTGTTGTTCTTTTTATTATCGATCTAACTGTGGCATAACACACTTTGAAGAAAGAGAAGTCTGTCATTTTTCTCATTGAAAGTGAGGATTTTAAATTTCTAGTTGCAATGAAAGTTATGTAATAGTGCAAATTTTTCATTATTCATTAGAAAGAGACTATAAAGCAGAATAATTAGGTCCTTAAGATCATTGAAAATATTATTTCCCCATTGCTAATTAAATTTTGGTTAGCATACAAAGTGGAATGTTCATCATGGCAACTTCATAAATAAAAAATATAGTTCTTAAAAAGTTAAATTGCAAGCACAGGATCCTGGAAGTCGCTCCAGACAGGTAGATTTTAGGGTAGATTGACTCCTGGTGGCTGGAAAATGGTCTCAACTCTGAACCCTTATAGGGGGTGGCTGTCTGGGCTGAGCCGCCCTTTGCCTCTGCATCCAGTGGGGCCGGGTTTGGTGACTTTGTGTCTCTATGTGGGTGGACCACTGAAGCACAGGAGCCCAGAAGTCACTCCAGACAGGTACCAGGGTGTGGGATAAGTCAGGCATATCCCCCACCCAACTGGAATTGATGAGAGAGTATCCAAGTGGACTTTTTTTGGAGAACCTTCAGAACAGGAAGGCAAGAGTGACTTAGACTTCCAATATCCAATATATAAACAAAATTGAAAGCCTGAAACCCAGACAAGTCAATACTCCATAAACAAGGAGGAGGAAAGGGAAAAAAAGCATCAGAGGCAAGCAAAACCAGCTGCTAACATAATGAAAAGACATTTGTGATTTGAATCACAAAAGGGAAACCCACATGCCAAGGACACAACAAAGGGACAACATGGGAAAGGTGCAGGATAATCCCACACCAGGCTCTACCAAACCTGTAGGAGATAGCTACAATGGGATACCCCTGGAGGTGACCCAAGAAACAGATCTTAGAGGAATAATTGTAGACCTATGCAGAGAAATTAAAGAAAATAAAGAAAAATTCAGAGAACTAAAGAGAGAGAATGAAAAACTCAAAATGGACCTAGAGGGATACAATGACAAACTTCGGAAAGAACTAAAGGAAGAGATTGACAAACTCCAGAAAGAACTAGAGGGAGAAAAAAACAAACTCCAAAAGGAAGTAGAAACACTGAAAAAAGAAGCCAGCCAACGAAGTAAGGAGCACCAAGAAGAAACTGAGAAGCTCAAAAAGGAAATGGAAATACTAAAGAAAACACAGGATGAAATGAAAAAGGAAATAGAAAACTTATCCAACCAAGAAGAAAGGAAAGGAAAAAGTCTCAGAGGTAGAATGGAGGAAGCAGAACAAAGACTATCAGATCTGGAGGATAACACAGAACAACTAAAAAGCTCAAATAAAGATTATGAAAAATTTAAAAATACACAAAAGTGGAACAACCAGGAAATATGGGACACTATGAAAAGATCAAACCTCTGCATCATAGGAATAGAGGAAGGAGAAGAATCTCAAGAGAATAGTATTGATCAGATCTTCAACAGAATAATAGATGAAAATTTCCCCAAACTAAAAATAGACAA
>VZQC01007596.1:265608-279278 GCA_009823505.1 Rhizomys pruinosus
GCCCCACCATCCAGTGGGGGGTGACAGGTTGTTTGTTCAATCAAGTTGATCAAATGAGTGTCCAGACTACATTGCTGTAGTTTCACCATTCACCCCAATCGCAGCCCTTACATTCTACCACGCCCCCTCTTCCGCAGGTTGTTCCCTAGGCTTAGAAAAGGGGCACAGGTGGATGAGAGGTAAAACAGTCCACTCTCTCTGGAGCTGTTGACTTACCTTTTAGGTGCCACAAAGTTTTAAAACGAGAGACTTTCTTACCTCCCCTTCATTGAACAAGGAGAAATATGATGATGATGAGGTTGTTCTCTAACTGTAAACTGGAGCCAACTGTTATAGAGGTAATCTCTTATAAAACCAGTAAAACTGCCTTCTTTAATTGACTAATAGACATAGGAACTGTGAAAAAGATTATCCTCTATTCAGAACCAAATATAATACTAAAGTCTCCTTAAGCTGTGCACTTAAGCAAAATATATTAATACAGGAGAGCTCTGATATCAGCAATGGATTATTCTACCAAGGAGATGTTGTCCAGGGGATCCAAGCCCCCCCCCAAAAGGTAAAGGTTTCTTGCCTGTAAACTGGGATACCTGCAAGAAGAGAGGTGGTAAGGCCCTGCTGACTAAGACCTGATGTAAGCATGGGAAAGATGTATTGAGACCTCACTTGCAAGTGAACAGTTGGTCTCTGGAATACCAGAGAGTGTTACAAAAGGCCACTAAACCAATAAAGCAAAATAGGTCTCCTTGAGTCAAGCAAGACTCCTCCATCAGCACCAGCTACACCTCACCTGCCTGTAAATACTGTGCAGCAATGGCAGTCATATGTCTGTATATCCCAAATCTAATTGGCTATTCGCTTTCTCCTTGGAGGAATAACCCATGGCTGATGCCACAAGCTTACATCCTCTAGTGGTTAGGAGATGTTATAAGCCACAGTAAGACCCTCTCATATTTTACAGAAAAAAACATAATTCATTGATTAACATACCATCCAAATACCTGCGTCTATAGCAAAGTAACCTACCATAATAATTAGAACTGTTTAAATACCTATATATCTAATTGCTTGTGCTTCATTAGTAAGATTGAAAGATTATTCCTGGACAAACTGTCAGCCCATAAAAAGAAACAGCCAAAATTGACCAGAGTCCAAAAGAACAGCTCCAGAGAAAGTAGACTGTTTTGTCTGTCATCCACCCGTGCCCCTTTTCTAAGCCTAGGGAACAATCTGTGGGAGAGGGGGCGTGGTAGAATGTAAGGGCTGTGATTGGGGTGAATGGTGAAACTACAGCAATATAGTCTGGACACTCATTTGATCAACTTGATTGAACATACAAGCCTCCCTCTGCTGGATGGTGAGACCCATGGGCTGTGTGGGTTTGGGCACAACTGCTTGCAAATTGGTTTTACATGAAGGATGCTTGTACTCATAAATTATTACTTATTATTAAATATTTCATTAAAAAAATGAAAAAAAATAAAGAAAAAAAAGTAAATAAATTTTAAAAATTATTAAAAAAAGTTAAATTGCTTAGAACCATGCAAGCACAGAGTAAGGAGCTGGCCTCCATGGGCAATAGCATTCACACACACACACACACACACACACACACACACATACACACACACACCACACACAAATATACATAATTTAAGTTGTTAAAACTATACAGAAGGGTGCTTTCAAATTTTTTAAGTATTTAAAATTAAATTATAAAGGGGTAATTCTTTAGGTGATGAAATTCTGTCATTACTATATTGTATAAGCTCCTCCAAACTGAATTCATATATCTCATTACCCTCCAAGCTTTCTTCATTTTTAGCACAGTGTGCTGTGATACAACTCCAGATGGGCAGGAGGGCAGAGATCAAGAGGTAAAAGCTGGGCCAGGGAGAAGCCATGATCACTGGGAAAATTACATGGGACAGGTACCGCCAGAGAAGAAAAGGGCAAAAGTGAAGCACAAAATACTCATTTTGAGACCAAAGAAGGACGGACTGGCCACACAGAGATCAGGAGCATGTTTGGGCAGCAGACGAGACAGGACTGGAAGCATCAACAAATGCATATTTGAGCACATCACCTCAGAGACTAGGGGAAAGTGCATTGATGGAGACCTGGCAAGGAGTTTTCACAAGAAAAGCCTGGGTTCCTAATCCAATTCGTCCTGTCTCTTCTGAAGATGTGCCTTGTTTTTGCCTAAGTGCAACTTAAACAATGTCAGTTAAGTTTCAAAATCTTAGAAGAGCAGAAACCAAATAATCTGCCACAGCTGGATTAGATGTGGTTAGCCAGGACCAGTCTAGACTAGGCAGCAAGTCAAAGACAGATACCATGTCTGAGAGTATCTCTGATCAAAGCAGAGCTTAGCCAGCTTAGGCTGTTGTTGAAAGATAATGACACCAGAACCCCAAAGTGCTGGCCTCTTAGCCTTTCCTTGCTCTGCTTCAAAGGTGCAAGTCAGTTTTAGAAGGAGCAAAGGCTTAGTAGTGAAGCTTTCATTTAATGTATTAGTTTCACAAGCTCAGTTCAAGTGTGTTAATTCCAAAATCATTTACATGCATATGTATAATTTTAATTAAATTCTTCCTGTTTATGAAAAGCAAATAAATTATTTTGATGGTCCTTGTGCTGGACAAGTTTAGTGTCAACTTCACAAGCCTGAGCTGAGGGAGCCTGCCCCAATGGACTGGCTTGTGGCCATGACTGTGGAGTATTTTCTTGACTGTGGAGTGATTTCAGAGGGGCCAGCCCCTATGAGTTGTGCTACCTCTGATCAAGTTGTTGTGTATTGTATAAGAAAACATGCTGAGCATGGGCCAGGGGAACAAGCCAGTAAGCAGCATTCCTCCATGGCCGGTGCTTCAGCTTCTGCCTTCAAGTTTCTGCCCTAAGTTCCTACCTTGGACTTCCTCAGTGATGAACTGTGACCCAGGAGATGCAAGTTTAATAAACCCTTTCCTCCCCAAATTGGAATTGGTCAGAGTGTTCTGTCATAGCAATTGAAGACAAACTAGAACAGTCCTTAAGTCAAAGAGCATAGCTCCTATGTTAAATAAGACACAATGTACTTGATGTGCTTCTTTCTAAATCTCTTGAGCTTTTCACCTTCCAAATAAATTGGTATTATTAATAATCACCTTTTTCAACATCAGAGAAAACCATAAAATTAATCCCCTTTTCAATGAATTGCCATGGTGTAACCAAGCCGTTCTTTGGACTGATGACTAATTCCATGACTAAAGTCACTTGAGAACTGCTTGTTTCTCATCAACATTTGGTCTTAAGAGGGATGGTAAGTGTCTTCTACAGGAGACAGTAGGCCAGTGGCCAAATGCCAATGGAGACAAACAGATGTTGTGGTTAACCAAGTTGGAGGAGAAATATGTGAATTTATTACAGAATCCATTGCCAGAAGTGCTATGAAGAGAAAAATCCATGTTTGATCCCTTACCTCCTGTTTGATGGAAAATATTCAGATGCATTTGTCTCAGTTCTTCAAAGAACCATGGCAACTTAGCCTTTCCAATAAATATAGGCCAAATACAAACATAAGTATTAATCACTTTTATCCCTCTACTTTATTGCACTTTATTGTATGAAAAATGAAGGCAAACCCAACATGCAAATACAATTTTAGCTTGTATCCATTCATCTATAAGAGCATTCAAAAGAAGGTAAAATACATATTGCATCTCTGAAAGTTCCATGCACAATGTGTTAGACATTTGCTGTATCTAGAAGCCTCAATAAACAAGAGATATGTATTATTTGTTACCAGAAAAACTGGGGTAAGAGACCAGATTAGTAGGTGTTTTAACCTGTGCATAAAAACTCAAAAAGCGCATACTTCTGCAAATTTCTGAACCAATAATTTTCTTTTAAATAAAGATATGGCCACTTCATTTTAAGTACCATGGAACTACAACATGTGCGTTTGCCATTTATCTTGAACCAGACTCCAGCATGAGAATGAAAGACAGAAGAGACTATTAAGCCTGGAATACTGACATGAGCAAGCCTTAGGTGAGCAACAGGGAGGACTATATATTTCCTAAAGTACTTTTAGACTAGGAAAGGAATTAAATGAAGTGGAAATGGGGTTATAACCAGTGTTCCAAACCACTGATTAATGTGAAGATTTCCTTGATATGCAAAACTCTACAGAATGCAAGTCACAGTACCTGGGGTAACTGGGTTGGATGTTAACTGGGTCTAAGGTGACTCCCCCTCTGTGGCTCACACACTTGTAAAATATCCTCTCTTTGAATGTGAGCAGATAACACTCCATATTTGACCTAATTACCTCGATGGTTGCAGAAGGTAAGTCAGAGAGTTTAAACTAACAGACAATGAAGACTCAATACATGAATTCTTCCAAACACAGACACTAGATGAAGCCCTGGGCAGAGAATCCTATCACTCTGTGCCTAGCTTCCTGACCAATCCAACTGACATAATAGATGCTACTGTTTCATGTTCCTAAATTTGTACTATTGTACAGTACAAGAAAACCAGTACAAATTGATAGACTTGCTGAGTTCATTTCGACAAGTCTGAGAGCCTCCTAACATACTAACTTCAGACTTCCTTGGAGACTCAAGCTTTTGCTGTTTCCATAGCAAACTTCTCTGGTAATGTCTTATGTTAAAAGAGCCACTAACATTTGTTCAAAAATCACCTCATACATTAGACTAATGACATATTTCTTCACTATCTGTGAGATATTTCTCCTTAGACACTTGAAAACAATATTCAGGAACAATATTACAAAATTTTCTTTTAGTAAACAGTGTCTCTGTGGCAAATTTGTGTCTAATTTTAGCAAATTTGCAACCTTTTTATGGGAAAATTTTACTTTGGTCATCCAAACCTGTGTCAAAATTGTGGATCGGTCAAATCACATGCTTATTGAATGTCACCTCGGAGTGTCTTCCAACATGAGGATTTGATTCAATGTCTATAATTTCAAAGGGTATAAATCTGGAAACCATAACATTGCCATCCATCAAAGCCAAGCGTAAAATCCATGTGGAGTGAACTACACGTGCTTCCATTTGTACTCTGTATTCTTGGTTCTAGAGAAAGTCTATTCCCCACCCCTTCAGCAAACAAACCTTGCTTTGCTTGTGCCCATTTAAATAGCTACTACATTAAAACACCACACATGGTAATGAAATTTATCATTAAAGAGTCCATTCAACGTTGTGGGCCATTTTTAACTGAAACAAATGAGTTGGAAGTCTCAATCCAGTGACATCTCATTTGTGGGAAAGTCACTCAGAAATTTAAAAGAAACTTAGGGGTGGGGAGGGCACTGTAACCAAGCAGAAAATAAAAATAAGGGAGAAAAGTGTTTCATCATTTCCTTGTGAAGTAAGCTTAGGTAACACTTTTTTAACCTAAACAGTTACAGGTTTTAGTTGGTATTGTGAGGATTATCAAAGATGACAGTTCAAAACTATAGTTAAAAAAAATACCAACAGTATGGTCTGGAGAGATGGCCTAGCGGTTAAGAGCACCGACTGCTCTTGCAGAGGACCTGGGTTCGATCCCCAGCACCCACATGGCGGCCGTCTGTAATTCCAATTCCAGGAGAACTCCAGTTCCAGGGGAATCTGACACCCTCTTCTGACCTCCGCGGCACTGCGCGACACGGGTGCACAAACCTACATGCAGACAGTACATTCATACACATAAATAAATAAAATAAAATAAAAATACCAACAGTAATTGTGTTCTCTAGAATGTTAGATATCCATATTGGTTGCTTTTCTGTTGTTGTGATAAAGTATCATGACCAAAGCAACTTATAGAAGGAAGAGTATGATTCCAGAGCGGTAAGAGTCCGTCATCATCATGAGAGCCCAGCATGGTGGCACGCTCCTTTAACCCCATTATTCAAGAGGCAGAGGCAGGTGATCTCTGTGAGATGGAAGCCAGCCTGGTCTACACAGTGAGTTCCTGGAACAGGCCAGCTGGGGCTACAGGGAGACCCTGTCTCAAAAAGACCAAAAACAAAAACAAAATTTTACAAAAGAGTCCATTATGGTGGAGAGGCATGGCAGGAGGCAGCTAGAACAGAGAGATGAGCTTTTACATCTTCAAGTACACAAGAGCAGCAGAGAGAAGACACTCAAAGGGACATGCTTCCTCCAGCAAGGCCACACATCCTAAAAAGTTCCATGACCTCCCCAAAGGCTCCACCAATTGACCAAGTGCTTAAATACTTGGAACCTACGGAAGCGTTCTATTTCAAACCATCACAATGTCTATATACAGAGATATTTAAATGTTTAAATAACGCCAGATATGGTTAAAATTTGAGGAAATCTTTGCCCATATTAGGGCAAAGCAAATATATTCAAGCAATTGAATTAACACGTAAAACACTTAGAAAAAAATCTAAAAATTATGCTTATATTTTCTTCATCTTTGAGCTTTAGTCTATTAGCTATAAAAGTGGTTCCAGTTTATTCTTTGAAATGCGTTAAGTTTATAATAGGACAGCAGAAATTCAAAGATTCTGAATAAGGGGTTAAAGAGATGCCTCGGTGGTTAAGGGCTTGTACAGCTTTTGCAGAGAATCTGAATTCAATTCCCAGACCCCACATCAGGCAGTTGACTCCAGATCTGGGAATGTGATGCCTCTGGCCTCAGTGGGCACCTGTGCTCACACATACATACCCCCACAGAAAGACACACACAGACACAGACGAGAGAGAGAGAGAGAGAGAAGAAATGATATAAAAGTAAATTGAAATCTTTTTTAAAAAGAAAATGAAAGTAGAGAGATAAGTGGCTTTCTAGACCTGAGGTGAGTGGCCCTATGTCCTCTCAAGTTCTGTGAATTAAATACCATCTGCTATGAGAAGACAGAAACCAGCTGTGTATCTGTGATGAATGGCATCCAACACAATCCAATGAATCCCAGCAAAATTATCAGACGCTGGACAGATAGTCAGCTGTCTGTTATAACAAGCAGCTGCTAGACTCAGAACTATTAGCATAGCATACAACCTTCTGGACATTTTCATCAGGTCACGTAGGAACCACATGAACAACAATAACAAGGCGAATTTTCTCCTAAAAACAAGGCCAGATGCCTGGAGTAGGCTATACTTATGGTCACTTGAATCATCTGTTATATATGTATGTAACAGAGGGAACAGCTGAACCTTGAAGCATCTCAGAAGGAAAAACCAGAGATCTGGAACCACAAAGACAGAAAAAAAGATAGTGACTGCATGAGATGAATCAAAGATACCTATTCTCCATTGGAAGCAAAAGTATAAAAGCATTGTACGAAATTCTCAATGAATCAATTAAAACATTAATTTTAAAAAATATATGTTAAACTTGGTATATGCATTTACAAATAAGCAATCAGCAATTCATGCTGTCCATACTCCTGCTAGCAACATAACCAGAATATACAGAGCCATCTTTGTGTCTAATTTTGGAGTAAATTTTCCATTTTCCACTGAATTAGATCCTACAGAATAAAAGAATCTCTTCGGTAAACTTACAATTGAAATTTTTTGTTAGATGGTTGCTAAAGCTTTCATAGGTCTGACATTTTAGACATAAAGAACATTTGAGATCATGTGAAAACAAAATGTTATCATAAACCAAATTAAAATAAAACATATTCCACTAAATTTTATTGTAAAATACAAAATGATTAGCAACATAAGGCGTATACTGTTTTGAAACTCCACACTTTCTTTTAAAACCACAAACTGAAATTAGGTATTATCGTGGAGTGGGAAACACCATTAAAGCTTATTTTTGTCAACTTTATGGTAAGCCACAGATGTTACCATGACACTTAATATTTATGGTTTATAGAGAAAATTAAAACAGAATGATAACAATTCAACTACTGCTATATACCTGCCTGTAACATGGCTTGATTTCATTTGCAAACTATTTCAAGTATGAAAGAATTTCATAATAATCCATCTTAAGTAACTTGACAGGTCAGGGGTTAAAATATTTATTTACTACAAGCATGAAGCCTAAATTATCATCCCAACTTGCTATTACTTTTCCATGTGAATTCTATAAATTTAATTAAAATTTAGCTATGTTATCCATAGAATATGGATAACAGAATATGCAGTTAACATATATATATATATATATATAGAGAGAGAGAGAGAGAGAGAGAGAGAGAGAGAGAGAGAGAGAGAGAGAGAGAGAGTGCAGTATTCAAGAAAACTTTTTGGCTTTCTAAAATCATAAGACATACTTTTCTTAATCTAAATAAAAGCACAAAGAACAAATAGAAGGTTAAAACATGATATAATGCAGAGTTTATTTTCGGGTATCATGTATAAACAAACTTTGTTACTTGCCTGTGGTTCCAAGAACTAAGTTATTACAAACCAGAACAACTGTGATTTGGCAACAGTAATCTCTCACTTTAGATTTTTGTAGTTTTTGTTCCTTTTATTAGGCACAATACTCACAATACCTTTAATTCTAGAAAGTATCCAGCATATTGAAGCCACATCCATGAATCCATCAGTGTCAGACAACACCTATTCAACATCAGTATAAATCACATGGTATAGACATACCTATTTGAAATTCCCTTACATCATTGGAAAACAGCAAGTTACAGTGAATGACATGGGGCCCAATAAATGTAAGAATATTTAGTAAGACATAAATAAACAAGACACATCCAAGCATGAGGCCTTGAATACAATGTACTCTACCCAAGAGCTATCTTGTTCCTTTGTCTTTAAAAAAATCATCAGCTGGGTTTTCAAAGATCTCACAATTTCAAGAACTTGAGTTACAACTCAATGGACTCCTACAAGATATTTATTTGTTTTTTAATAAATTTACTTAATTTTTGTCAGTTTCAAACTTGTAAAAATATTATGAGCACATTCACTCCCACTTCCCCCTTGTCCTCGTCTATTCCTATAGCACCCTTCTTCCTCCCAGCCAGTTCCGACTACTCTAGTGTATGTGAGTGTGTGTGTGTCCACGCGTGTGCATGTCCATGTGTGTGTGTGTGTCTGTGTGTGTATATGTGTGTGCCTGTGTGTGTGCCTGTGTGTGTGGCTGTGTGTGTATGTGTGTGTATGTGTGTGTGTGTGGCTTGTGTGTGGCTGTGTGTGTGGTTGTATGTGTGGCTGTGTGTTTGTGGCTCTGTGTGTGTGTGGCTGTGTGTGTGTGGCTGTGTGTTTGTGGCTCTGTGTGTGTGTAGCTGTGTGTGTGTGGCTGTGTGTGTGTTTGTGTGTGTATTTGTGTGTGTGTGTGGCTGTGTGTGTGTGGCTGTGTGTGTGGCTGTGTGTGTGTGGCTGTGTGTATGGCTGTGTGTGTGGCTGTGTGTGTGGCGTGTGTGTGGCTGTGGTGTGGTTGTGTGGTGTAGGCTGTGTGTTGTGTCTGTGCTGGTGTGGCTGTGTGTGTATGGCTTGGTATTTGGCCGTGTGTATGTGGCTGTGTGTGGTGTGGCTGTGTGTGTTGGCTTTGTGTGGCTGGAGATGTGTGCTTGTGTGTGCTCGTGTGGTGTGGCTTGTGGGGCGTGCGTTGTGTTTGTGTGTGTATTTGTGTGTCTGTGGCTGTGTGTGGAGGGGGCTGTGTGTGTGGCTGTGTGTGTGGCTGTGTATGTGACTGTGTGTGTGGCTGTGGGGGGGGCTGTGTGTGTGGCTGTGTGTGTGTGGCTGTGTATGTGACTGTGTGTGTGGCTGTGTGTGTGTGTGGCTGTGTGTGTGCTGTGTGTGCGTGGCTCTGGCTATGGCTCTGGCTGTGGTTGTGTGTGTTTTGTGTTGGTTATCATAGCTCCTGGGCATTCGTGCTTACATATGGCATGCCATATGCAGAGGAAATTCTTTCCTAGGACTCCTGCTCATCCTCCAGTTCTTAGTCTTTCTGCCCCCTTTTCTGTGCTATCCCCTGAACCTTAGATGGGGTAAGGGTGCTAAAAATGTCCCACTTAGGACTGAGTGGTCACAGTCACAAGTTTCTGTATTAATGGTAACACAATTCAAAGACAAGATTCTGTGGCCAGGGCTAAGAATAACACTAGTTTAAGGAATAAACATAAATATTTACAAGGAATTTCAGCTACACTTAGGAAAACGTCAGTAATAAGTTCTTCCCAGGACCTGGGGCCTCACTAGCCATGGGCTTTTGACCAGATTTACGGAACCAGGTATGTGTTTACTCTTTCCATTGTGTGTGACTCAAATACAATCAGAGAGCAGTGAGTTTCCCTCAAAACAATCGTGCTACTACTGCGCCATTGGCAGATCAGTATTGCAGTCCACAGGGCTCACAGCTGGGCAATACTGTTGATGACTTTCATCCCAATGACCTGCCTAGCACTGTCCTGCACCATGAACACTAACAAATGGCTAGGAAGTTTCCTGCTCAGTTCCACCTTGATTTATCTGTGTGCTGTGTCCAAAGTGTGTGGTGTCTTCAGCAAGAGTCTTACCATTTAGTCCTGGCGGGTGGCCAAGAATAAAGGCAATAGCTGCCATTGTTTGGGGAGCCTCTGGGGGTTCCCTGGTCAACAATTCATAGAAAAGTTCTCAACAGCTGACACTGTAAAAACCTATAGTTTCTGGGGAAGGCATCAGCCCTCCAGGAAGGGGATCTCTAGTCATTATTTTTAGAATTGCATTATTTTGCATTTTAATTGAATTTTTATGATCTTCACACAATATACTTTGATGACATTCAGATGCACTCTCTTTCCCCAAGTCCCCCCACTACCTCCTTCTGATTTAATGAACTCTCATATGTATGGCCTATATAGAGTATGATTTGTGTCTCCCAATGTCCTTCTAGGCAAATATTGTTAATTAATTATATCTTTTTAGTGAGTTTCTATTTCATTGTTTTAAATTCTTTGGGAGTGTCGGACAATGTATTTTGAACATATTCCTCCCTCCTCCTTCTCCCAGATAGCATACTGACTGTCTAAACCCTCATCAGAGAAGCTTCTTCCTGCAGCAGCTGGCAATTAACACTGGGTCCACAACTGATCAAGGCACAGAGAATAAGAGATTGCAGAACTTCCGTCCTTAAATGGGTTGTCTATCCCACACCCCTTCCTTCCAAGGCTTGAGGATCAGTGTGAAGAGGGATCAAAAAGTTTGTAGAGGCGGAGGTGAGGGATGACCACAAGGAAACAGCGTTTTCCAGACACAGCATGGCAGTACATACGAACTCACAGAAGCTGAGACAGCACGCACAAGACCTGTCCAAGATCACACTTTTTCTATGTCCTCAGCTTTGGTTGACCCTCATTCCATCTTCTGCCTCCTCCCATACCTTCTCTCCCGTTCCCATTTAACCCTTTCCAGCCCCAGTATTCCCCTAAGCTACTCACATATCACCTAAGATTTTTAAATTCCTTTATTTTTATTTTGGGTGTAGGAGGGTTTTGCTGCATTGTATTGAGGCCATCTAGGTAGTGCGATGCTCATGGAGGCCAGAAGAGAACTTTGAATCCTCTAGAACTTGAATTACAGACAGTTGTTAGCCCCAATGTGGGTGCTGAGAAAGAGACCCGGGTCCTCTGCAAGAACAGCCACTGCTCTTAACCACTGAGCCATTTCTCCAGCTCCACATATCATATCACGTATGTTTAACTGTCTCTTCCAAAGAGCTCTTCCATCCTTAACACACTTACTCTTCCTCAGAGTAATTTCTTAATTAATTTTTTATTTGTATGAATGTTTTACCTGCTTGTATATAAATGCACCATGTGCATGCAATGCCTGCAGAGGCCAGAAGAGGGTGCAAGATCCACTGAAACTGGAATTAGGGATAGTTATTAGCCACCATGTGAGTGCCAGGAATCAAACCTAGGGTATCTGCAAGATCAACCAGTGCTCTTCACCGCTGAGCCATCTTTCCAGCCCTCTGGTGCTTACTTGCTTTCTCGCCGGGCATACTCTACAGATGCCCACTCCAATTTAAACACAGACATCTAAAAATGTGAAACTTGACTCCACATATGTGTTCTTCCTTCTGAGCTTGGGTTATCTTACACAGTATATTTTCTAGTTCCATCAAATTTCCTGCAAATTTGGGGGATTTATTATTTTCTTTAGTGCTAAGTAGAATTCCATCTACGTATATACCACATCTTCATTATCCAGCCATCAGTTGACGGGCATCTAGGCTTTTCCATTTCCTAGCTATTACGAATAGAGCAGCAATAAATATGCCTGTACAGGTATCATTGTCATAAGGTTGGGAGACTTTAGGGTGTATATCCAGGAGTGGTAGAGCTGGGTCATATGGTAGTTCTATTTTCAGTTTTTTTGAGGAAACTTCACACTGATTTCTATAGTAGATTCACCAGTTTACAATCCCAACAACAGTGGATGAGGGCTCCCTTTTTTCCACATCCATGCAAGCATGTGTCAACTCATTTCTTTATGAATGCTATGCTGACTGGGATGACATAGAATTCCAATCCAGTTTTAATTTGCATTTCTCTAATGACTGATGATGTTGAACACTTTAAAATGCTTATTAGTCAAATGTACTTCTTATTTTGAGAACTCTCTGTTCAGGTTCATAGCCAATTTTTAAAATTGGGTTGTTTGCTGTGGGGGTCCAGCCTCATGCCTCGCTCCCCATGAGTTGTGGCAAAAGCAGCACAAAGGCCATTAGGGTAGCCTCAGGGAGACTTGGCCTTTACTGCAAAACTTCTTTAAGCAAGCATCACAAAAGTCCTGCATAAGTCTCAAGCAAATCTCTTTATTCTAAGTCTCCTATGGCAAGTTACATACAAGTTCTCATGGCCACTCTCTATAAGAAGTCTCTTCTTATTGCCTTTGTTACAAGTTTATATAAGGAGAAACACAGGGCTCTCAGAAAGCAAAGTGCATGAAAAGGGCAAAGATTCTAAGGACTGTGCTTCACACAAAGGAGGTAAGACTTAGGTGAATTAACAACTTTGTTTTTTTTTTCATTTTTTTATTTTTATTGATGCTTTGTGTATTTCATACATCATTTTCCAATTCAGTTCAGGCATATATCCCCTTCCCTTCCCCCCACCCCACCCCTACCCATCCCAGATCATGCATTCTGCCATAACTTTTCTGCATCTTTCTCTGCTTTTTTGTTTTGTTTTGTTTTGTTTTCATTTTTTTTAACAATAAGCGATAATTTGTGAGTACACGCATCCTTCATGTAAAACCAATTTGCAAGAAGTTGTGGCCCAAACCCACACAGCTCATGGGTCCCACCATCCAGCAGGGGGGGGGGGCTTGTATGTTCAATCAAGTTGATCAAATGAGTGTCCAGACTACATCGCTGTAGTTTCACCATTCACCCCAATCGCAGCCCTTACATTCTACCACACCCCCTCTCTGCAGATTGTTCCCTAGGCTTAGAAAAGGGGCACAGGTGGATGAGAAGCAAAACAGTCTCTTCTCTGGAGCTGTTGTCTTGGTCTGTAGTCAGTTTTGGCTGTTTTCTTTCATGGCCCAGCTTGTCCAGGCATAACTTTTGATCCTACTAATGAAAGCACAAGCAATTAGAGATATAGGTATTTAAACAAGTATAATATATAGCCTTTTGATCCTACTAATGAAGCACACGCAATTAGAATATATAGGATTTAAACAGTTCTAATTTTTATGTGTAGGGACTTTTTTTCTTGGTATAGACACAGATGTTGC
>VZQC01007596.1:283322-318466 GCA_009823505.1 Rhizomys pruinosus
TTGTCCATCTTCTGATGTCTTCCTCAATTTCCTTTATCAGGGGTTTAAAATTTTTGTTTGAGAGATCCTTGGTTTTGTCTTTGGTTAGGTTTGTTCCTAGGTTGTATTTTTTTTTTTGACGGCTTATTGTGAGTGGGAGGTCCTCCTGGTATTCTCTTCTTCAGTTGCCGACGTTGGTTGTATGAAAGGTACTGCCTTGGGTTCAGGGTGATTGGTGTAGCCGGACACGTTTGTTACTGAAGGGGAACTAAACTGCGCCGAATCGATGCGAGGGAGGGGCATGGGGTGGGAGGGCTTTAGCAGCCCTTAAGGAGAACAAGGTCAATCATCTGCAAAAAAGGAAGCTTGACTTCCTCTTTTTCCGATTAGTACTCCTTAAATTTACTTTTCTTGCCTTATTTGCCCTAGCCAAAGGATTTCAAAAGCACTATGTTGAAAAGGAAGTGGTGACAGGGGGCACCCTTGCCGTGTTTTCTACCCTTAAGGGGAATGCTTCGGTCGTTTCCCCATTTAGGATGATATTGGCTGTTGGGTTTCCTGAATATGACTTTGATTACATTAAAGAATTATCCCTCCAATCAAATTCCATCTAGGACTTTAAAAATGAAATGGGGATGCTGGATTTCGTAAAGGCTTTTTTCCGAAGTCATTCAATTGAGATGATGGTGGTTTTGGTTTTTTGTCTTTCAGTCCCCTTATATGATTCTTAAACAACACACTTCTGACAATGAATGGGTCAAAGGAAGAAATAAAGAAAGAAAAAAAAAAAAAAAAAAAAAAATTCCTGGAACTGAATGACAATGATAAATACAACACAAAACCTATGAGGACCACTTTAAAAGGCAAGTCCCTAAGCCGGAAAGTGCTAAGTGCCTACAGTTGAGAAAAAAAAACGGATAAAAAAGGTGAAAGAGCACAAAGTGAAATGATTTTGAAAATGATCTAATCACTCCAAACTCTACTAAAGTTACTGGAGAGACAACCCAACCAAAATGAACCCTTGAACCCTAAACTGAGGCAAAGCCAGAAGCAGGACAGAAAGAAGAAAAGGAAAGGGGGAAAAAATAGAAAAAAAAAAAAAAAAAAAAAAAAAAAAAAAAAAAAAAAAAAAAAAAAAAAGAACAAAAAAGAAAAAAAAACATACAAAAAAAACTCAATGAATCCAAAAGGTGGATCTTTGAAAGAGAAAAATAAACCACGAAATAAACAAGATAGACAGCCTTCTAGCCCAGTTAACCAAAAAAGAAAGAAGGAACAACTTCCAAATCAATAGAATCTGTTATGAAAGGTGAAATATCACATCACAAAGGATAATGAAAAGATCCCAGACAATCATAGGAGAATTTACTTTAAATAAAAAAACCTTATACTCTACTAAGTTTGAATAACCTTAGAAAGGAAATGGATGAATATCTGAAATCTTGGGGAATTTAACAAAGCTCAAACAAAGGAAGAGAGAGAATCGTTGACCAGTCCTTAAAAAATAGACCAATAATATGTGAAGAAATTGAAGATGTAATAAGCAGCCCTCCCAACCAAAAACTATGCCCAGACCCAGATGGTTTCACCGGAGAATTCTATAAAACATATTCCAAAAGACTTCTAGACTTACAATCATTAATATTCAAGTTGTTTAGAAGTATACAAATGGAGGGAGTTCTACTAGATTCCTTTTATGAAGCCAGCATCACTTCTAATACCAAAACCAGGCAAAAGATGCAATCAAAAAGGAGAACTCTAGACCCATCTCCCTAATGAAACAGATGCCAAAATTCTAAAAAAGATACTGGCAAATCGCATACAGATCCCCACCATCCAAGAAGAAGAGATCAGCACCATGAACCAATTTGGATTCATTACCAGAGATGGCAGGGATGGGGCTAAACCGACACGAATAAGCAATAAAGAGCAGCAAGTGAATGAAACAAACTTTGAAGAAGGAAAAGGGGGGGGGGGGGTGAAACAACAAGTGATGGAAGGAGGGAACTATAACCTATTTACGAGGGCATACATAAATTCGGCTAAAAAAACACGAAAGGCACAGTCTAGTAGTAATAAACGTGATGCATTCAAGTCTAATCTAAGGTTTTACACACTAACACAGGAGGAGAAGGGAGAAAATAGATATTAAAACCAAATGGGAGGATCTGGCCCAGGAGGGTTTCCCCATGGAAACCAAGGAAGTTAGGCGGCCATTTCCCATCCAGTGTTTCCAGGAAGAGGGCTTGTATAGGAGCCTCTGGTTTAAGGGGAGCCCATTGCCCTTGCCTGGGCGCGTTTTGCTTAGCGGTTCAGGAAAAACACGCCTGAACTTCTGTATTACGGGACAATTAATTTCCATTCCAGGGTACAGCAGTTTTGATTGTTTTCTTAATATTTAGATTTTCAATTCATTGTGCATTCTACATATTAATTCTCCATCAGATGTATAGCTTGCAAAGATTTTCTCCAATTCTATAGGGTGACTTTTCAGTCCATAGTGTCCTTTGATATTCGAGAAGTCTTTTTTAATCTTTGAGAGTCCCATGTTGGTCCATTGTCGGCCGTTTGTTCCAGGTTTTTTTTGGTGCCAACCAGAGTCCTGTGTCGTGATGCCAACCGCTAAATGCCCTTAGTTCCTTCCTCTAGTATTTTCGAGATCTTACATGTGTACCAGTTTGAGTTTGATGTGTTGAGTTGATTTTGTGCAGGCTGACAGACAAAGATCTACTTTCATTTTCCTACATGTAAATAACCAATTTGGCAAAAATTAGGTGGTTGTGGTGTGTGGGAAATTATTTGGCTTCTCTTGTTTCTGTTCTTTATTTGTTTTTTTTTGTATTTTTGCAAGTCCAACTGTGGTTCACCTAGTAGCCCAAGCTGTCTAAACTCACATTGTAGACCAGCGTGGCCTTTAATTCAAGAGGGCTACCACCGTCTACCTCCCGTAGCTGCTTTTTGGGATTGAAGAGGTAGGCACCACCACGCCCCAGCTCTGAGTGTCCCTTCTTTTTTAGTCCCATTGAGTGAATATATCTGCTTTTTGTGTCAGTCATGACTCCATTTTTATATACGTGTGGCTCTGAGCGTTAAACGTTGAAATCAGGTATGATGATACCTCCATTATTCATTTTTGCTGAGGGCTGCCTTAAGTCTCAGGTTGGTTTGGTTTTGTGAAGCTTCCTTTTGTTTAACATTGTGTAGTTGATGCGTTGTATGGAAGTGTTCATACATCCATTTTCCCAATCAGTTCAGGCATATTTCCCTTTCCTTCCCCCCCACCCCCACCCCCCATACACTCGAGATCATGGCATTCTGCCATAACGTTCCTGCATATTTCTCTTCAGTTGTTTTTTTTTTCATTTTGTTAGCTATAATGTAATTCCAGTGAGTATATAGGCATCCATTCATGTAAAACCAAATTTGCAGGCTGTTGTGCCCAAACACCCACAGTCCCACCTTCCAGAGGGGGTTGAGGTGGGTGTATGGTCAATCAAGGTGATCAATAGGGGTCCAGGGATGTACATTGCTTTAGTTTCAACCATCACCCCAATCGCAGCCCTTACATTCTACCTAGCCCCCCTGTCTAGTCTTGTCTCCATTGCTTGACAAAACACTCTGACCGACCACACCACTTGGGAGGGAAGGAAAGGCGTTATGCCGCTTACATTCTCCGTGGGTCACAGTTGCTCACTAGAGAGCCAAGGAAGGAACTCAGGGCGAAAAAAAAAAAAAAACAGAGACAAATGAAGCACAAGCCGTTGGAGGAAGGTGTGTCCATGGCGTTTGCTTCTGGCTTGCTCTCGGGCTCATGCCCAGCTGCTCTTACCACTTATACCATGACACAAACCCCAGGGTCACAGACACATCTACCACAGATGTGGGGCCACAGGCCAAATCCCCAAGGAGCAAATTCCTAATTTGAGGCTCCCTCAACCCAGGTGTGTCAAGTGTGACACGTATAAGCTATCCAGCACCACACCCCTCTTCCGGCAGATGTATTCCCGTTGTGGTTAGAAAAGGGGCACAGGTGGATGAAGAAGCAGATCAGTCCACTCTCTCTGGAGTTGTGTCTTGGCTCTGATATCATTCTGGCTGGTTTCTTTCAGTGGGCTGACAGTTTGTCCAGGAATAACCTTTCGATTCCTACTAATGAAAGCCACAAGCCAATTAGATATATAGGTATTTAAGCAGCTGTAATAGTTATGGTAGTGTTAACTGGTATTAGACACAGTATTTTTGATGAGTATGGTGATCCATGAATTACATTTTTCCTGATTAAGTATAGACAGGGTCTTTATGTGGCTTATAAATCTCCTAAACTTTAGAGGATGTAAAAAGCTTGTGCATCAGCCATGGGTATTCTCCCAAGGAGAGAGCTAATACCAATTAGATTTGGGATATTAACAGGGCTATGGCGCCTCTGCCTGCCATCAGTATTTCCAGGCAGTGTGGTGTAGCTGTTGACTGATGTGAGTCTTGCTGTGACCTTCAAGGGAGACCCGTATTTGTCGTTTATTGGTTTATGGCCTTGTGGACACTCGTCTTGGTGTGTTCCAGATGGCCCATCGTACCACTTGCATGTCGTGGTCTCAAGTACATTTTTTTCGTTGTCCCATGGTTAAACATTCAGGTCTTCAGCCAGCAGGCCTTACTCCCTCTCTTCTGTGCAGGTATCCCAGTTTAGAGCAAGGAGCCTTCTTGTTTACCCTTTGGGTGGGGCCTTAGATTCCCCGTGGCCAACAACGTCCCTTTGTAGAATAATCCAGTTACTGACTCGTCAGAGCTCTCTACTTGAATATATTTTGCTAAGTGCATAGTTTAAAGGACATTAGTATTATATTTGTATTCTGAAAAGAGAATAATCCTTTTCACAGTTTCTTTATGTCTTATAGTGTTTATGAGCATTAATAACTTGGGAATTGACACATACAAAGGTTCGTTATATTTTCTGTTTGTACAGGATCATCCTGTGGTAGCCATTCCTTTAAGAGTGATTTAACATTAAAAATTAAGTTGGCTCCCCAAGGTTAGTCATATCATAGTCACCCAAAACAACATGGGTAAAAAAAAACAAAAAATTTGATGAAAATCTGGTGCTTGAGTCCACCCTATAGTTATGTAGTAATATACAACTGTTTTCTTCTGGATGGAGTCATGGGTTAAAAAAAAGGGGGGGTGGTACAGGGTACAGATAAGACATTAAACTTTCTCGTCAAAAACCTTGCAAATTCAAAATCGTTAAAACGTAACTATGGGAAAAGATTTGTGTGTTCCAACAGGACAAAATGTCACCAACTTAACAGCTGAGAAAGGAAAGATACAGCTTTGCATTGAGCAGGATATACCAGAAAGTGCCAACTGAAAGGTTGACCCGTCTGAACATCGAAAGGAAGAAAAGCCTCAGATTGCCATAAACATCAAACCCCTCTGTGGCCCCTACATGTAACAACTATTTATAATGAGTCCTAATGAAACTTACCTTCTAGGTGCTGCAAAGGTTTTGATATGAGAGACTTTCTTACCTCCCCCCCAGAACAAGGAGAAATATGATGATGATGAGGTCGCTCTCCAACTGTAAATTGGAGACAGCTATTATAGAGGTAATCTCTTATAAAAATGGTAAAACTGCCTTCTTTAATTGACTAATAGACATGAGCTTCCTTATAAATAGTTTTGCTTTATTTTTAATATTTTAATTATTATTTTTTATGTGTATGAGTGTTTTGCCTGCATGTGTGTAAGTGTACCTGTGTTGTGCACTGCCCACAGAAGAAGTCCATGTTGGATCCCATAAAACTGAAATTATGTTACCTACCATGTTAGCACCATGTAGGTGCTGAGAATCAAACTCAGGTCCTCTGTAAAGAGCAGCCAGTGCTCTTAACTACTGCACAATCTCTCTAGCTCAATTAATGCTTTTTAAAGATATACTTCTTTCTGTATATACAGAGGAGGGTTGCATAGAATGCAGGTACCCACTGAGGCCAGAAGAAGGCATTGGATCCCTTGGGACTGGAGTTACAGGCACTTGTGAGCTATCTGATGTGACTGCTGGGAACCAAACTTGGACTTCTCCAAGAATGTCACATGCTCTTAACTGCTGAGCCATCACTCCAGAACCTCCATATGAATTTTAAGATTATTTTTTCTACTTCTGTGAAGAATGGCACTGAGATTTTGATGTGGCTTGCACTGATTCTGTAGATTGCTTTGATAGGATGACCAGTTTCACAATATTGATTCTTCTGTTCCATCAACTTGGGATGTCTTTCCATCTTTTAGGGTTTTTTTCCTCAAATTTCATCAAAGTTTTAAAGTTTTCATCATAGTGGTCTTTCACTTCCTTCCTTGATTTGGTTTATTCCAATGTATGGGGGTTTTTTGAGTCTATAGTGAATGAGATTGTTTCCCTGATTAAGTATGTTCATCATTGGTATTCAGGAAAGCTACTGAAGTTTTAAATTAACTTTAAATACTGTTGCTTTTCTGAAACTGCTTAGCAACTCTCCTAAGAGTTTTCTAGTGGACCCTATAGTGTCTCTTGTACATAGAATCAAGTTACCTGCAAGTGAAGACACTTTGACTTTANCAAGAAGACACAATGGAAGAAAGACAGCATCTTCAGCAAGTGGTGCTGGCAAAACTGGATCACCACTTGTAGAAGAATGAAATTAAACCCCTACCTCTCACCTTGTACAAAGGTCAACTCCAGATGGACCAAAGACCTCAACGTGAAACCCCAAACTCTGGAGGTGATAGAAGAGAAGCTTGGCAGCAGACTACAAGACATAGGTGTAGGAAAAGACTTCCTAAATCAGACAGCAGCTGCACAAGAAATAAGATCGACAATTGACAAATGGGACCTCATTAAACTCAAAAGCTTCTGTACATCAAAGGAAGCAATAAAGGAAGTGAGGAGAAGACCCACAGAGTGGGAGGAAACCTTCACAGCAGATACATCTGACAAAGCATTAATTTCCAGAGTATACAAGCTACTCAAAAAACAAAGAAGAAAGAAAACAAATGAATCATTCAAAAGATGGAGCAAAGATCTGAATAGAGACTTCACAGAGGAGGAGTTAGAGATGGCCGAGAAACATCTTAAGAAGTGTTCAACATCTCTGATAATTAAGGAAATGCAAATTAAAACCACTCTGAGATATCACCTTACTCCAATAAGACTGGCTAGGATCAGGAACACGAATGATACCAAGTGCTGGAGAGGTTGTGGGGAAAGGGGAACACTCATCCATTGCTGGTGGGAATGTAAACTTGTACAGCCACTATGGAAAGCAGTGTGGAGAACCCTTAGAAGACTCAAAATGAGCCTTCCATTTGACCCAGTCATACCACTCCTGGGTATATACCCACAAGACACAACTTACTGCAAAGATACATGCACAGCTATGTTTATTGCAGCTCTGTTCACAATAGCAAAAAGCTGGAACCAGCCCAGGTGCCCTTCAACTGACGAGTGGATAGAGAAAATGTGGTACATGTATACAATGGAATACTATGCAGCAGTAAAGAGGGACAACATCATGAAATTTGCAGGTAAATGGATGGAGCTGGAAGACATTATGTTAAGTGAAGTAACACAGTCCCAGAAAAACAAACGACAAATGGTGTCCCTCATATGTGGATGCTAGTACCAACAACCCAGATATAAATATTTCTCATGGAGAGGGAGGCATAGTAAAAGAACAACAGAAAGACTGCATCAGAAAATGGATTGAAATGGTGAATTGGAAAGGGGGGATGGGTGGGAGAGGGACACGGGTGTATATTCATTCTCTTTTCTTAATGCTCTAAAACTCCAAGAATACTGGATAGGAGTGGAGAGGATGACCACTCTTGTCTTGTTCCTGCCTCAGGTTTTCTCTGTTCAGCAAAATGTTGGCTCTAAGTCTGTTGTATATAACCTTTATTATATTGAGAAATGCTCCTTATATCCCTAGTCTCACTAGAGTTCTTAATATGAAGGAATATTGAATTTTGTCAAAGGCCTTTCTTTTATCTGTTAGGACGGTCATGAGATTTCTGTCCTTTAGTCTATTTAGATGATCCATTGCCTTTATTATGTATGTTACGTCATCCCTGAATATCTAGATTGAATCCATTTTGATCAAAATTGATGATCTTTTTCATGTATTCTTGAATTTAGTTTGTAAATATTTAAGTGAGAATTTCTATGTCTATGTTTATCAAGAAGAATGGGGGGGGCTGGAGAGATAGCCTAGTGGTTAAGAGCGCTGACTGCTCTTGCAGAGAACCCGGGTTTGATCCCCAGCACTCACATGGTGGCTGAGAACTGTCTTTAACTCCAGTTCCAGGGGAATCCGACACCCTCTTCTGACCTCTGAGGCACTGCATGACATGGGTGCACAAACCTGCATGCAGACAGTACATTCATACACATACAAAAATAAATAAATTTAAAAAATAAAAAGAGAAGAATGGTCTACAGCTTTCTTTTTGTATGCGTGTCTCTCTGGTTTTATGATCAGTATAAAACTGGCTTCATAGAGTTGGAAAGTGTTCCTTTCTTTTCTACTTTAAAGATAATTTGAACAGCATTGGTTTTATTTTTTCAAAGGTCTGTTAGAATTCTGTAGCGAATCTATCTGGACTGTGGCTTTGATTAATCAGAAGACTTTACTTACTGCTTCAATCTCATTGCTTGTTATAGATCTGTTTAAATTAATTGTCTCATCTTAGGTTAACTTTTGTATGTCAGACATATACAGAAATTCATCCATTGTTTTTACGTTTTCTTATTTGGAGGAATGTACGTTTCTAAGGTATGTCCTGATTTTTCCAATCTGTTGTAATACATCCCTTTTCATTTCTAATTTTATCAATCTGGGTCTTCTTTGTTTTGGTTAATTTGATAAAAAGTTTTTCAAGATTAATTATCTTTTCAGAGAATCAACTCTTTTTTTTTCTTTTGGTCTTTTTAAATGTTTTTATTAATTTTATTTATTTCTGTATGTGTATGAATGTACTGTCTGCATGCAAGTTTGTGCACCCATGTCGTGCAATGCCGCGGAGGTCAGAAAAGGGTGTTGGATTCCCCTGGAACTGGAGTTCTCCTGGAATTGGAGTTTCAGACGGTTCTCGGCCGCCATGTGGGCGCTGGGGATCGAACCCGGGTCCTCTGCAAGAGCGGTCGGCGCTCCTAACCGCTAGGCCATCTCTCCAGCTCCTCTTTTGGTCTTTTTAAAACAAGGTCTCCCTGTAGCTCCAGATGGCATGGAACTCACTGTGTAGACCAGGCTGGCATTGAATTCAGAGATCTTCTTCCTTCTGCCTCCTGAGTGATGGCATTAAATGTATTTGTGTGTGTGTGTGTGTGTGTGTGTGTGGCCATACAAGGCCCTCATTAAGTCTTCTTATTGTGGATTTATTTTCATTTCTACTTCATTGATTTCTGCCATGATTTTTATTTCTTTCTTTCTGTATATTGCTTTTTGGTTTGGTTTGTTGCTTTTTGTCAGTGTCTTAACATTAATAAATTAAATCATTTATTTGAGATAGCCCTGATTTGTTAATATAGGTATTAGAGCTATAAACTTCCCTTTGAAGACTGCCTTCATGGTAACCCATAAGCTTTATTATATTGTGTTTCCATTTTCATTCAGTTCAATGAATTTTTTTTATTTTATTTATTTTTGTATGTGTATGAATGTACTGTCTGCATGTAGGTCTGTGCACCCGTGTCATGCAATGCTGCGGAGGTCAGAAGAGGGTCTCAAATTCCCCTGGAACTGGAGTTCTGGAATTGGAGTTACAGATGGTTCTTAGCCACCATGTGGGTGCTGGGGATCAAACCCAGGTCTTCTGCAAGAGCAGTCAGTGCTCTTAACCACTAAGCCATCTCTCCAGCCCCTCAATGAATTTTTTAAGAATTTCTTTTGCAGCCATGTGCCTGTATATCCCAAATCTAATTGGCTATTGGCTCTCCCCTTGGAGAAATAACCCATGGCTGATGCCACAAGCTTACATCCTCTACAGGTTAGGAGATGTTATAAGCCACAGTAAGACCCTGTCATATTTAACAGGGGGGAAAATTGTAATTCATGGATTAACATAACCAAACATGTGTCTATGCTAAAGTAACCTACCATAACTATTAGTGCTGCTTAAATACCTATATATCTAATTGCTTGTTCTTCATTAGTAGGATCGAAAGGTTATTCCTGGACAAACTGTCAGCCCATGAAAGGAAACAGCCAGAATTGACCAGAGTCCAAGTCAACAGCTCCAGAGAGAGTGGACTGTTTTACCTCTCATCCACCTGTGCCCCTTTTCTAAGCCTAGGGAACAACCTGCGGAAGAGGGGGCGTGGTAGAATGTAAGGGCTGCGATTGGGGTGAATGGTGAAACTACAGCAATGTAGTCTGGACACTCATTTGATCAACTTGATTGAACAAACAACCTGTCACCCCCCACTGGATGGTGGGGCTGTAGGTGTTTGGGCACAACAGCCTGCAGATAGGTTTTGCATGAAGGATGCTTGTACTCATGGATTATCACTTATAGCTAAAAATGAAAAAAAAAAAAAAAACTGAGAGAAAGATGCAGGACAGTTATGGCAGAATGCATGATCTGGGATGGGGTGGGGGTGGGGGGGAGGGAAAGGGAAATAAGCCTGAACTGAATTGGAAAAATGTATGAAATGCACAAAACATCAATAAAAACTAATTTAAAAAAAAAAAAAGAATTTCTTTTTTGGTGTCTTCAATGGCCCAGTCATTATTCTGTAATCCACTGTTTAAACTCAGGGTTTATAAATCTTCTGTAGCTTCTTAATATTGATTTCTAGCTTTATTTCACTGAGATCATATAAAATACAAGAAGTTACTTGACTGTTCTATTTTGTTGAGATGTTCTTTATGTCCTAATATGTGATCGATTTAGAGTGCATCCTATGGAATGCTGGAAAGAATGTATGTGCTATAGTGCCTGAAGTGAATGCTCTGTAGAGTCTTTTTAAGTCCACTTGATCTATAGGGTCTTACTCCAATATTTCACTACATTTTTTTGTCTAGATGATCTTGAGCTTAGGTGGGATTTGTGCATGCTGTCACCATTGTGAGTTCATATGTGTAACTAATCAGCTGTTTGCAAAAACTCTGTTTCCTTGTGGTCATCGACCTCCTCTGCCTCTTAGTTCCTTAAGGTTGTGGCAGACTTCTGTGCTGCATAGATCTGGTCCTGGGTTCTTGTACTTTGAAGATTTTTAATTGTCCCACATCTCACTTTTTTTATGGGTCTTTACATCATATTTATTCATTAGTACCCTTTATATATATCTCTGGAAAATTATCCATTTCTTTTAGGTTTTCTAGTTTGAAGGAATACAGATTTTTTTAAAGTGTGTTCTTACATATTTCTGAAATTTTTAGAGTCTACTATAATGTTCCTTTTTCATCTTTGAGTTTGATAATCTTGTTTTTCTTTTGGTTAATTTGTTCTTTTTCTTTTGATTAATTTAGCTAAAGTTTTGTCAATCTTGCTAATAGTTTCAAGAACCAACTGTTTATTTCATTTATTCTTTGTATTATATTTGCTTTGTTCATTAATTGTGGCCTAGGGTTTATTTATCCCTTCCCATTATTCTTTTTTGTTATAGTTTATTCTTGATTTTCCAAGGCCTTCATTAATTTATGTGAGATGTTTCTAATTTTCTGTATAAACACTTAATACTAGAAATTTTCCTCTTAGAACTGCCTTTCTTGTGTCCAGTAGATTTTGTTGCGTTGTGTTGTGTTTTCATTTCATTCAGTTCTAGGAAATTTTACTCCTTCTCGATTTCTCCCTTGATCCACATTTTGTTCAGTGGTGTGTTATTCAGCCTGTGTGAGTTTCTGTACTTTTCCCACTGTATTGTTACGGCTATCTATGTTTATTTCTTTGAGGTCAGATACAGTCTTGCCCAGACTGAGGTCAGATAGAATACAGGATGCTATTTGAATTATTCTAAATTTGTGAAAAGTTGCTTTGTTTCTTAATATATGGTCAGTTTGGGAGAAAGTTCCATGGGCTGCCGAGAAAAAGAGTGTTCTTTGGTGTTTGGGTAGAATCCACTATAGATGTCTCTAAGGCCCATTTGATTTATGGTGTCATTTAACTCCAGGGTTTCTCTATTTAGTTTTTGTCCAGTTGACCTGACTATTGGTGACATTGAGGTACTGAATACATACACTATCAACATGAGATTTTTGATTTAATAATGTTTACCTCACCAAACCGGGTGCCCTGTGTGTGGTACATATTTAGCATTGTAATATCTTTCTTGTGTGCTTTTCCTTTCATGAGTATGAAGTGACCTTCCCTGTTACTTCTGACTAGTTTTAGTTTAAAGCCTATTTTGTCAAATACCTAGTCTTGCTTGTTTCTTAGTTCTGTTTTTGCAGGAAATATTTTTCCATCCTTTTAGCTTAACATTGTGTGGATCACTGGTAGTGAGATATGTTTCTTGGAGACAATGAATCAGTGGATCCTGTTTTCTAATTCAGTCAGTTGGCCTGTGTCTTTTTACTGGGGAGTTGAAACCATTAATAGGGAGAATTATTATTGGCCAATTCATGTTGTGTTGGTGCTGTAGCACTGCTTTCTTTCTTTTTTTTTTTTTTTTTTAATATTTTTGAGACAGGGTCTCCCTTTAGTTCCAGCTGGCCTGGAACTCACTCTGTAGACAAGGCTGGCCTTGAACTCACAGATACCTGCCTGTCTCTGCCTCCCAAGTGCTAGGATTAAAGGCATGTACCACCCAGGCCTGGCTGTGGTCACTGTTTTCTTTAAATCTGTTTTATCATAGAAGTTTTTCTTTCTACCTCATTTACAACTGACAGTTTACTGGGTATAGTAGTCTATGTTGGAATCTGTGTTCTTTCATGATTTGTGGGACCTTGGTCCCAGCCCTTCTGGCTTTTCTAGTCTCAATTAAAAAGCCAGATGTTATTCTGATAGGCCCACTTTTACATGTGACTTGTTCTTTCTCTCTCAGAGCTTTCAATGTCTCTTTTATTGTTGTTCTGTACATTTAGAATTCTGACTATTACATGATGTTGGTGTTTTATTTCTGGGCCTCCTGTATGCCTAGTGTTCTGTATGCATCTTATACTTTAATAGGTATATTACTTTCCATAGATTTGGGAAATTCTGTCCAATTATTTTATTAAAAATATTTTCTGTGCCTTTGACCTGGAATCCTTCTCCTTCTACACCTATGTCATAGATTTGGTCTTTATAGAGCCCCAGAAGTCTTGCATATTTTGCTCATTGGATATTTTAGGTTTAACATTTTCTTTGATTGAATGGTCCATTTCCCCAAGCATGTCTGATATTCTTTCTTCCATTTCCTCCACTTTCTTTTTGCTTCTTTCCTCTATATTTTTGCTTTGGTTTCCTGAGTTTTTTATTTCAAGTTTTATTTAAGTTTGGCTTTTCTTTGAAGATTCTATCTCTTCATTGAATTCTAATTTAGTGTTTTGAACTGTTTTGTTACTTCCTTCAACTGTGCTTTCATGATTTTTATTTAGTCTTTGAGCTCCTTGAACATATTTATAAATGTTATCTTTCAGTCATTGTCTTATGCATCCACTAGGTTGTCATTCTCAGGAAACATTATGAAAGGTGTGCTAGTTTATGTAGTAGACATATTGTCTTGGCTATTCATGTTCCTTGTGAGTTTTTTTAGACCTGGGCATCTGGACTTGGGTCTGTGAGTCATGTTTCTTGGTGTGGGTAGGTGATTTCATCTTTGCTGAGTATTTATGTGATTCCTTGTTTGCCATTCCCCCTACTTGTCAGGTTATGGCTCAGCTCAGTGGTGTTTGGTTTTCAGCTTGGTGACTACTTTATGTTGATGTGTAAATGGGGTGTAAGGAGTGTTCTTAGTTAAGCTAAGGATAGGTGCAACTTTTGAGTTGAGGTTCTAGGGTTCACTCTTCACAGTTCTGGAACAGCAGGATAGTTTGGGCAATTCCTAGGTGATGGGTTCCCTGATAGATCATGCTGGGAGAGCTCACAGGTCTTAGGGCAGAAAGATCCTAGTAACCTGAGCAAGTCTGAATGCAAGGTAGGACTGGCAAAATTCCTAGAATCATGAACGGGTCCTGGCTGAGCTGAGATGGTGAGACCAGATCGCAGGGGAGTAGGGGGAAGGAAGTAGGGGGGGGAGGCTTACCAAGGCAGGTCTGGGAAAGCACCCAGATCTGGAGGTCCACAAAGGTGCTAAGAGAGCATTGGTGGAGGCGCCAGGAAGCCTGGGAAAGGGAAAGACCCGCCGAGGTGGGTCTGCAGATGTCCCCAGGAGTGTTCAAGGAGTGTGGCAGAACTGAGATCATGGAGCACAGGACAGGAGACTTACCAAGGAAGGTCTGAGAAAGTTCCCGCATCAGGTTAGTCTGGGTATCTCAGATTGGGGAATTGAGACAATTAGTATTCAGAGTTATTATTAAACTGTGTGCTGAATTACTGAAACTTTGTTAATTTTGCATTATTTGCAGTTTTCTTAGACCCCTTTTGGTTACCTGCTCTCTTAGTGTCATTTATTTTCTCTCTGTAGCCTCTTGGATGTGTTTATCCTTCTTAAGCTTCTGGTGTTCTTTCTATTATGTGCTGAACAGCTCACTTAGAGGTCATAAATTCCTTTAGATTGTTTTTATCATGTTGAGTATTTCTCCCTTCATATATGAGAGATAATTTTGCTATGTGTATTAGTCTAGGTTGGCGTCTATGATCTTTCAAAACTTGGAATACATTATTTTTCAAGCCCCTCTGAGTTTGCATTGAAACCTCAGCTGTTATTCTGATAAACCTGCCTATGTGTGTGATTTAACCTTTCTCTTTAGGAACTGAATTTTAATATGCTGGATTGACTTCCTTATTTCCTTAATCTGTATTCTTAGAACCCATTTATTTCTACCATCTTTAAATTCATTCATTCTTCTTTTGTTTGAACTCCTATTTGTAATTGTTCGTTTGAATTTTTTATGCAGAATTTCATCTATTTCCACTCTCATTAAAGACCATTACTGTGAGATTGATGTTCTGAGGGTAGACATACTGCCTTGACTTTTTTCTGTTGTGTTTGTGAGTTGAAGCTTGCATGTCTGGAGTTATATCATTGACCAAGTTGATTCTTAGGTGGGTTTTGATCAGTTAGGTGATACATGGGTATAGTTTATACTGATTCATGGCCAGGGTGGAAGGGCATGGGGATGTCTGGTGAGGTCAATCCAGCTATGCCAGGGAATGTATGGCCTCTGATTTTACAAGCAGATTTTCTGAGTGTGTTCAGAGAGATGTTAGTGTCTGCAGGAGTGAGGTCTTTACCTCAGGAGTCCACATGGTTCTGGGTGATTTGGGATATGGTTCTGGGGTTAACAGGTGTGCTGGCCTTTGAGCCTGAAGGTATGACTTTGTGGTCAAGGTGGGTGCCATGTTAGCTGAGTGCTTACTTCTCATCTAAACAGCATGCTAGTACTCCTTCTGGTTAAGTGTGGGGATTACTATTGCCTAAAAAAAAAGTTAATTTTACGTTTTGACATTATTTAACACTATCTCAACTTGTTTCCTATGTAACCAAGCTCACTAAGACTTGAGCCCCTCTTGTAACTTAAATATATAACCTTGATGCCTCATGACTCTTACTTGGCCTTGACCCAGAATAGTATGTGTGTGTGTGTTCATTAAATGTAATTATTCCACTCATGTTGCAAACAACAGACAGTATTAGATTGATAACATCTGTGATTGTGTACGCTATTCTAAGTCAGTAAGGGGTCAGGAAGGGAAGATTTCCTGATAAGCTAAGTTCTGCTTTTCTTCAGAGTCTCATCCAAAAGCACACTATGAGCTGGTTTTTGGTTTGAAAACAGAAGTTGCCATGCACAACAATGTAAGCAAGTGTTGTGGTAGTAGAATGATATCTCCTTGAAAATATCCAGCCCTCAGTCTTTGCTGCTCTGCTAGCCCAAAAGGAAGTTTGCTGATGTCAGTTAAAAATGATGAAATGGGAAGATATTTCTGGATACCCAGTTCAGCCTAGTTAGCCCTCTTGTGTCTGCTATGGATCCTGGTTGAACTGGATACCCAGTTCAACCAGGATCCATAGTAGACACAAGAAAGAACTTTCAGCTCAGTGTCAGATGCATCTCCTTGGCCACAAACCAGAAAATGAGATAGCCCTGGAGACTAAGAAAACCAGAAGCAATTTTCTCCGAGGGCCTCAGATGATCATAGTACTGCTGATCCATTTGAGATACCCAGCATCCAGAACTGTAGGATAATACATCCGTGCTGTTCATCACAGCTGCAGAGGAGACCTAGTCCAGAAGCATAAGGACTGTGTGAGCTGAGCCATTCTTATTTTCACTTTCTAAATATATCTCGGTCAAACCAGCACAGTATGTGCTATTACAAATAAAATTAACTTTTACCTATTTTAAGTGAAAGCTATGCTTATTCAAGTAGATAATACAAGTATTTATTAGATGTTCAAATGCTAGTAAGCACACTCAAGGATATGAGTTTGGTTAAGGCCTTGTGGTTATTCAGACTGGACTAGGTACTTTTGCAATTTTGTTTACTTCAGGTCAACAAAGAGTTATTAGCTGAAGAGTATTTTACCAGGATCTGGTAAAAGTTATTGGCTACCCTCAAAAAACAAATAGGAGGAAGACAAAAGTTTTCTACAAAGGCTTAAATAATGTGAAATTGGGCTTGATCTTGACCCAATCATCATTCACTAATTCAGGCATTGGGACCAAAGAGAACCCCTCTACTACCAACTTCTTATCTTCAGAACTTTGCTTAAGATTCTTTTTTAAATTATTTCCTAACATAAAAGTTAGTCTGTGCCCTCCGTACTACTAAGTTAATCATCCAATGTCTGATGGACAAAAAAGAAAACTGAGTATTGCATGTTCATTTTATTTATCATATATATGGCTCATAAGCAAATGATGTAGAAGATTATTGGTAAGTTGTGACATGACTATGAACTTTGATTTTACTGTTAGAGTTTATTATATAGCCAGGAGTGGTGGCATATACCATTAATCCCAACACTTCAGAAGTAGAACCAGGAGGATCAAGGTGTTCAAGGCTTTCCTTAACTTAAAGGGAGTCTGAGCTAAATGAGACCCTGTCTTTAAACACAACACAAATAAACAAAATGACTTTGCTTCTAGATGATTATCTGGTGTCCTTAAAAACAGAATTCAAGTTTTTGTAATTAGAAAAAAAAAAACCTTAAGCTTACAATGTATAAATTTCAGTTAAAAATTAGAAAGCAAGCTAGAGATGTGACTCAGTGGTCAAGGGTACTTACTGCTCTTACAGAGGACCCCGGTGTCAGTTCCCAGCACCCACATCTGGTAGTTCACACTTGCCTCTATGTCCATTTTCAGGGAATCTCATGCCTTCTTCTGAGATACCTGAACATATGTGGTACACATAAACTCAATCAAGAACATACACAAATAAAAGCCAATAAATCTTTTTAATTAGAGAGCATAATGTGGTCCAGTCAAGAGAAGACTATTAGCGATGTTGTCTTTAATACATACTTTTCTCTTCATGCATAATGAATATACTGAAAACATTCTAAAACCCATCAAACAATAGATTTCAGCAGCTCTTCCAGTCTAGTTGTCTACTCTCCAAATCAAATTAAGTTAGTTAAATTTGGGGCTTATTTTCAAGTAATTGTAGAGGTAAATATTACCTGCCTTTATCAGTAAAACCATCCCAGGGCCCTATCATAGGAGCATATCCTTGGCTGTTATTTCTCCAATACATTTTTCTAGATTATTCAAATTCTCATAGTTTATTTTGATGAAACATTATAATCTTGAGATAATTATATTACTTTGAGAAGAGGGGACAGGATCCCCGGTGGTGTGGGCTGATCTGAGATTCCCTACCTAGCTGAAGATGATCTTGAATTCTTGACCCTGTCTACCTCAAGTGCTAGTATTATAGTTGTGTACTAACACACAAGCTTCTATTTATCTATTTATTGACTTATAATACATTTATTTTTTACTGTATATTAGTCAGCAAGAAAAAGAAGCTGCATCTCAGAATCTTCCTTAGAACACTTAATAATGCTCAAATAATGCTTCATGTGTTATACAGGGGATAGTATTATTAGCAGGAGAGAACCTATTTTTAGCAAATTTATTTCCTCTAAAATGTCTTTTAGAAACAGAATAGAGTCAATTACAGTACTGTGGTTATGTAAAAATCTTAATCCTCAACCAAGTGGAATAAAGCAAGCGAGGCTCAGCTAGAAGACTTGAAGGCCAAGGTCTGGAATCAAGTAACTGATTTATTCTCATGTTTAGCAGTCTACTACTAACAATTACCCAAGGACTCAGAAGCTGCTGCACCCAGCAACAGGAACATATCCTATTTCCTCACAACATGGTAGCTAGGTCCCTGAGGCAAACAACCCAAGAAAATGCAAGGAAGACGCGACTCCCCCTTTCACCATCCCATTTTGTGTCATACAGGATTATTTCTGTCCTATCCTATTGGACCAGATCTTTTTTAAACTTTACCCAGATTCAAAGACCATCATTTCCAATAATAGTGGGAACTATTGTCACATTGTTAAGAGAGCATGTGGAAAGGCCAATATTTCTGTGGGACTCCTTTTAGAAAATAGTCTGTAAGGCTGGCAGGGGTAAAGCATTTGCTTAGCATATGCAAGTCCTGTGTTCCATCCTCAACACCATGGGGGAAAGAAAAGCAAACACAATCTGCCAAGGCTGGATTCCAAGAGGAATGTCATGCATAACAGAGGATCATTGCTAGGAAACAACAGTGTTTAACTAATATCAACAGCTTAGAGAAATAATGTGTTAAACATATATAAAGAAGGCAGGAATCCTTGTCACTTCAAATATCATTTATGCAAGATCCACAATGGAAAAGGTGCATAATCATGCAGTTTTCCATAGATGGGAAGTGACTATAAAATTTGAAACACAGATTCACAATTTGAAGAGAACATTCCCATAAGCCGGTGTATATACAAGCAAATAAACAGCTGCCACTATTTGGTTTGAACAATAAACAGTGAGCTCACTGGAGAGATGTAGAAGGGTGGAAGCTTCTGTTAGCAATTACAAAAGGGAGGGCTATGTCTTCAAGGGCTGGTGAGCTTTATCCCTGAGTCATATGCAAAGGTGGAGAAGAATTTGTTAACATTCAAATGAACTTCTACATTCAGAAAAAACACTGGTTTGAAAACTTTCCAGTATGTTCTGCTTTCCAAAATTACCAAAACTGATTTCATAGAATGTGATTTGTTTGATTCAACTTTATTAAATTTACATACTAAAAATAACGCACAAAAATTAAAAATTACAAAAGTATGAAACAGTTACTCTTTCCTTTAATTTCTAGTTGATGGTCAGATATTAGGTAGACAATAGTTCGCTCCTGACATTAACTCACATTATAGTGGAATGTTTCAGATTCTCCAAGTGCCCTGATTATAATGTCTACTTTGAAAGTTTCATAGGCTCTTCATCCTTCTATGTTCTTTTGTTTGTTTGTTTGTTTGTTTGTTTGTTTTTTCTGAAAACTGTGAGATTCTTAAAAGATTTCTAGACTCAGGTACAACAATGAAAACAAATCTTAAGGATTTGGGGACCTCAATTAAAAGATCAATCTGTTGTGTTCAGATCACGAAGAATGTAACATTAATATTGCTCAATTTGCCTTACGACTAGGTATTTGGTGCTAGCATCCACAGATGAGGGATACCATTCGTCTTTGTGTATGTATCTCTGTATACATATATATGTATATATTTATGTATGTATATATATTGAAGCAATGCAAATTAGAGGAAAAAAATGGGATTTCCCATGTTAAAGCATCACTGTACTTTAATGCTTTTTAGTATCACAAGTTTAATTTATGTTACTTTGATGCTATATGTACTCTAAAGTTCAATTTAAAATTTAAATATCAATCTGGTTGGAAAATGGAATAGATATAAGTGGGGGTCCTTGAAGCAACAGAGGCTTTCTTGCCTCAGTTGTGCATAGCTCAGAGAACTAATGTGTAGAACAAACCAGACCCACCAGAGCCACTCAAGCCAGTGGTCCTTTGTCTCATAAACATAAAGAATGAGGTTCACAGACAATGGGATGGTTAATTTAGAATTCAGAAAGGGGTTTCATGGTACAATTGTAGGTGAGCGCATGGGAGAAAAGAAGAAAGTAGAGCTCCTGTGTGGTAAGAGCCAGTCCCAGAATAGGGTGCCTGGCCGCTAGCCAAGCATCTGTACAAGACTCAGTGGCAGATACTGGACTGAGGCATGGGAGAGAATGGGCCAGTCAGTCCAGCAGACCCCCCAGAAGGTATCTATGTACCTCTCAGTTTCAGTCACATCCTCAAGTATAGCTTTCAGGCAGTAGGGCTCTGGCCAAGTACAAAAATCAATGTTTCTGCCCATAAACTGTCTGACCTGTTTCTGTCTCCTATTACTCCCTCTCCAGAGGTGGCAAATCTAAGTGTTTGAGGGGAATTTGGATGATGACTAAACTAACTACTTCCTGTTGAGTGGGTTGTCAGATATGGGGGTAGGGTAGCCCTCCAGTGGACACATCTAAGGGGCCTTGAAAATATAACATCCAAGTGTGACGAAAATAGTCTTTGGTTGGTGCCAGATAGAAACGAGGGAGAGGGAGGAAAGGCCAGAGGGGAATTATGGGGAGGTAAACTTGGAGTCCTTTGGGCAGAGAAAATGATTCCATCTCTCTGAGATCAGGTATGCGTTCCTCTGCATTAAGACTGGAAATGGACAGGAGACAAAAAGCAGTCCTTCTCCTCAGACTGATTTAATTTATAATCTGGAAACCTTTTAGACGTGATAAAAAGGAACAACTGAGGAAAATGTCCAATTATCATTATTTGGGGTTCAGGTTGAGAGATGAATTGTCTGAGATGTGGGAACTACAAAGATGTTTGGGAGACTCTTCAGTTCATTTGCTTGTTGGCTGGTCCATCTGGAAAGGCTGGGGATTTGGGGACCTTTGCTTCTGGGAATATTTGGACATCCGGTAGTCTCCTAGGCAGATGAGAAATGGTTTACAGTACTTTCTTTTTCTACTCAGATATTTTTTATTTTGTGTGTATGAGTATTTTGTCTGCATGTTCGTAAGTGCACACATGTCATGAAATCCCTGTAAAGGCCAGAAGAGGCCATCAGATACCCTGGAACTGGAGTTGTGGTCAGTTGTTAGCCACCATGCGGGTGCTATGAACTGAACCCAGGTCCTCTGGAAGAGTGGCCAGGGCTCTTCCACTGAGCCATCTCTCCAGCTCCAATATTAGAGCAATTTATAACTAAGCCTTCTGCTTAGTATCCATTTCAAGGAAGCGGTCTACAATATTTTTAATTCCCTACAGTAACATAATTATCCCTCCAGGTTAAATCAAAGGATTGGATAAGCTCCTAAGAAACTTTTATGTACTTCCTCTGGGTCATCGGAAAATTTTCCAGGACCAGCTTTTAACTGTCTCAGATCTTATAAGGAAAGGAGAATATGTACCTGGGTAGGTCCCCTAATGTGTCCAACATCTGTCTCTAATAAACTCAGGAGAAAAGATTGCAGTTCTTGACAGGCTCTGGGTCCTCAGAATAAAGAGTTCAAGAAGGTGCACTCTCAACTCCTGGTTCCTGGCCATATAAACAACAGCAAAGAAAGAACAAATAATGAGCAGCTATCCACATACGGTGTAAAAGGGAGATATTAGAACATCCACTTTCTCCTTTGTCTTTCCACCAAGAAGTCCCCTAATTACCTCCCTACTTCTCCCCTTCATAGGTGACCCTGAGGGGAATGGCAGGTCTATCCGGCTAGTCACCCTCACTGACATGACTTTTAGCATCCTGCGCTATAACCTTGATATATTTTGTCTCGTTAACTCTAAACGGGTGGTACAAAAATGTGAAATACACCTGAGAAGCAAATCAATAAATCTAGAATCAGCAGTGGTAAGCACTGCTCAATTCTGGACTTACTTGGTTGAAACAAAAACTACAGGGAACTGCGGTACACACTCAGCCAGGGATAGCTTCTTGATTCACAGACTTTGAAAAAAAAAATGCCTAATATTTTTCTTCACTGGAGCCTGGCCTGAATATAAAAGATGGATAAAATTGGCCTTCAGATGGAAATATTAATTGTAATGCCATTTTACAAATATATTTGTTTCATAAGACAAAAGGCTAATAGTCTGGGATACTATATGCATAGGTCTTCTTTGCTCAGGCTTAAATAGGAAGTGATTTATCAACTGAGCATCCCTAGTTGCCCTCACTTCAGGAGACGCTAAAAGTGTTTTGCATAGTCGGCCACACTCAGAACAAACAAACAAAAAATTCCAGCTGCTAGTCTAGCGGGGGTGGGAGTTGGAACTTGTGGCAAAAACTGGTGTGAGACATAGAGGAGAGACCAACTGCAGTCCAGAGGTGTCCAGGCTTGGTCGTATATTTACTCACATGTAGCTTCCAGGCATTGGAGCTCATTTTAAGAGGAGAAGAAAGGTAACAAGAAAGCAAACAAGGAACCAGAGCCGTCTTCTGGAATATCTGCCTTCTGGTCCAGACAGAGCCAAGGATATGCCTGGCCACGGCAAGAATTGAGTTGCCTGATCAGTCTCTATGTATGTTTTTCACCAGTGGTAGGACTTTCTACCTAGAATGCTGAAAGGAAGGAGTTTCCATGTTTTTAATCACCAATGCTTCCCTGCTGCAAATGAAGAATTACACCAAAATAGACAGAAAGTGAAAATGGGCAGAATCTTTACTTCATCTGTACTATAATTTTTCCGTTTTCATTTTTATTGTATTTTTGTGAATTTCATACACATTATTTTAATTATATTTAGACCCCCCTTCTCTGTGTGCACCCCCACTTAAATGTTCCCATCTTATTTTATGTACTCTCCATATATATATATATATATATATATATATATAGAGAGAGAGAGAGAGAGAGAGAGAGAGAGAGAGAGAGAGACCTATTGAATCAAATTTGTGCCCTCAAATGTACTTTAGTGTGATCTAGCCACTGACGCCTGGTTAATCTATCCAAGGTCACAACCTTAAAGAAAATCGACTTTCCTTCTCCCAGAAGCTATCAGTCGTTGTAAAGGCTTCTTACTCACTTCCCACTTCTAAGCTGGGATTTTTGTCTGGATTGAGATAACAAGAGACTTGTGATCCTGCCACCCTTGCTGTGATTCCCTATGAGCAACTTCACAACTGTCTGGAGAACTCTATTTCCTTCTGGTCATCTACTGGCTCTGGATCTTACAGTCTTTCTGAACCTCTTCTGCAATGATCCCTAATCCTCGAGAGGCAGAATTTTGATAGTGGTGTCCTACTCAACGATAAGTATTCTGAAGCCAATCTGCAGGTTGACCACATGGGGTTAATCACCATTTACTACATGAGAAAGTTTCTATGGTGAGAACTATGAGCTGTACTAACCCTTGGGTATAACAGTAAGTCATTAAAAGTCAGTTTAATACTATGTCCATTTAGCAAAATAACAGCAGTAGGCTCTTCCCCTATGTCCTGTCACCTGTCTAGCCACAGGTTCCTAGGTCTGATATCAGTGTCAAGTATTGGCTCCATCTTATAGAACAGACCTTAAATCCAATTGGAAACTGGTTGGTTACTCCCAATAAATACATGCCAATATTGCATGAGGGGCTATATCTTGCCAGGCCAGTTGCTGGAGCTCTCAAGGTTCATAGCTGGGTAAGATTAATAATTACTTTTCTCTTCTGGTAGCATGCATAGCATCTTCCATAACCTGATTTTTCTTGAAAACAATCTCATAATTGCTGTTAGATTCTCTGTGTTCCCAGTGCAGTACTGAGCTGCAAAGGAGAGAAATTCAAACAACAGTGGTCCTCTATGGGTTTTGTCAATAGTTGTTTTTTGTTTTATGTTTTGGTTTTGTTGGTTTAGTTTTGGTTTGTTGATGCTGTTTCTTTCTCTGTTCTGTTTATTTTCCTCAGATTACAAGAAGTCCAGGAATGAAGCAGAGATGCTATCCTGTGTCCACCTTTCCTCCTCCTTCCCTAAAAACACAGAATCAAACCTGATGGGAAGGATTCCTTGTAAGTTTAGCATTCATGGTCTTTTCCTCGTTCTTTCTATTACAAGAAAAAAATGGAGATCTAGGAATGTCACTAAGTTGGTAGTGAGCTCGCCTAGCCTGCATGATGCCCTGGGTTGATCTAGTACCCAGCACCACATAAACTGGGCATGGTGGGGCAAGACTGTAATCATCTTTAACACTCAGGAGACTGAAGCACGAGTTGAAAGTAATCCTTGGCCAGCCAACAGGAGCACATGAAACCTTGTCTCAGAAAGAAGAAAAGAAGAGAAAGGGAGAGAAAGGAAGGAAGGAAGGAAGGAAGGAAGGAAGGAAGGAAGGAAGGAAGGAAGGAAGGAAGGAAGGAAGGAAGGAAGGAAAACCTGCTTAGCAAGGTTTAACATAAAGTAAGTTTCTAACAAATGCCAGCTTCACTATTAGCTATTTCTCTATTTCTGTGTTCTTGTAAAAATCTCGTGTTCCACTTAAGCCCTGCTATGATTCACATTAAAAAAGTGTTCACCTTTGCCCTGAAAGTAGATTGGTTTATCAGTTTCTGTAAAATAAACATAGTCACCTAGGCTTAGGGTCCCTCTATCTATCATCTATCTATCTATCTATCTATCTATCTATCTAACCATCTCTTTCCCTCCCTTTCTCTCTCATGTCTGTCTTTCTGTGGATATGTATGAGAGAGAGAGAGAGACAGACAGAGAGAGAGAGAGAGAGAGAGAGAGAGAGACAGAGAAATTGGTTATACTGTGGTTTGATTTCAGTCTCACCATTTCCCAGTCCTAAAATCTAGCATGCTTCTTTTCAATTTTCTCCTCACTTTCTAAGTTGCTTCCATCTCTTTCCTTTGCTTTACAGAGAACTTGGGTGTTATCACATGCCTCTAGCTATCAATACTTAAACACAAATTCAAACATAATACTTGTAAATACATTTTCTGCAATATCTCCCTTGTCCCAAGATTACTGTTCCTGAATTGTCATAATACGAGTGGACTGTGACATGGGAATCCTGATGCACGCCTGGAGGATTTTGAACTCTGGTCACTAAATCACAGCCCCTCTTCCTTCCTAGTGCTTTTGTCCTGTTCTTGGCATTCGCTTCCATGTCACCAAGAAAACAAGCTACACAATTTTCAGTATAGTATAAAGCAAAAAGGGGATTTCTTTTTTCTTTTTATTATAATACTTTTATTGATGATTTGTGTGTTTCATACATCATTTTTCAGTTCAATTTAGACAAATTCCCCTTTCCCTTCCCCCCACCCCACTCCAGTTCATGCATTCTGCCATAACTGTCCTGCATCGTTCCATCTTTTAAAAGTTTTTCTCTACACAGGTTTATTGTTTGGGGCAGAATTTAACTATATCAATCTGTTCTTTGACCCAGTCCATATGTTGTTGTTGTTCCCTCCCATTTGTATTGCTCCAAAATATGCCTATATAAACATCATATATGTACCAGTATTATGTACTACTGGAATAAACTGTATGTTAATTCCAAAAAAAGTTTAGGAATTCAAATTTTCCCTTTATTTTTATATTACTCTAAAACATAAATACATACCTTCCACTCATATACAGTAATTACAATATCTAAAAATACATGGTAAGTTAATTCTAAAGCCCATTAAGAGATTCACATTATAATACCACAGTTGCTTTCATATAAGAAGAAATATAACAATATTGTTGCTCAGCTTGCCTTTAAACTGGGGATTTGGTGATACCATCCACAAATGAGAAAAACCATTCCTTGTTTGTTTGTTTGTTTGTTGGGGGGGGCTGTGTTACTTCACTTACCATAATAGCTTCGAGTTCCATCCATTTACCTGCAAAGTTCATGATGTCCTCTTTCTTTACCACTGCATAGAACTCCATTGTGTAGATGAACCACATTTTTGTTAGCCACTCATCAGTTGAGGGGCATTTGGGTTGGTTCCAGCTCTTTGCTATTGTGAAGAGAGCTGCAATAAACGTAGATGTGCATGTATCTTTGCAGTAGGGGCATTTCTTACTCAAAAATTATTCAGAATTCCAGGACAGCTACAGCAAAGAATTCAGCCAAGCATAAGGTCTTTCTATTGTAGGTCTCTGAATTTCATACCTGTCCATATTTTACTCAAATTTATTCTTCTGAAAATACTATCTAGTTGGCCTAGGTATTTTGTTTGGTTTTCTATTTTGATGATTCAGTCATGCTCTGTTCATGTTCATTCAACACAGATAAAGTTCTCCCCGACCTGCCGTCTTGTGCGTCACTGCTGCCCTGCATTTCCCCTGTTCTAACAGAGCTAGCAGTACCTGGTCTATCCTTGGGTTCTGGGACAACCTCAAGCAGCATGGATTGTTTATCTTGTGGGGCATGGCTTGCTTCCTTGTTTGAAAATTGGACTCTATCTTTGTCTCCCCAATCCTACAGCATGTGGTGTACTTACTGCACAAATATATCATCTACAGGAATTTGTATCTCATTTTTCAACTTACTAACCAAAGAAGGCTTAACTCCTGATGCTTAGCTGCCATAGTTCTTCAGGAAAGTTCTGATAGAATATTTCTGCTCATTTTCTTTTCAGAATAAGCCAGGACTTCATATACAGCCTGGGGATAAAAGGACAAGAAAATAGGGTTGATTGGGAACTATTCCAAGTTTCCCTAAATCAGGAGGATCCAGGCTTGTTAAGTTTTGGCAGTGTCTACCCCAGGTCATAAGTATATAAATGTGCTTGAAAACAGAGAATGCATTCCAAAGTCAAATGAGTGGTGGTTTCGGTTTTACAGTAATGAATTTCTGGTTTCTGTTCTCATGGAGCAGTGAAGATGGATGAAAGCAGATGGCAAAAAGTGAATGTGGATGTAAGGAAATGAATGAAGAGTCTGCTCCCCCACCTAGAGGATAAGGTAGGTTCTGAAGTGTGTATTTAGCAACTTTGGAGCTTCTGTTAATTTTTTCCCTCATCACACATTAATTACCATCATGGAATTTTGAAATTGATAAAAATGTAGTCTGTGAATTCTGTACAGAAAAAATGTAGCAAAACTCTATGAGTCTAGAAAAGTCAGGTCCTTATCTTTGGAGGCCAGCGAGAGCTCTGGCAGAAATGGAAGCCATTGATGTGATGATGAAGGAGAAAACAGCAAGACCAAAAGGCAGAGAAACACCTTCGCATGTGCTGGAATCTGGCCTTCCTCTACCCCAAGAGAAGCTTGTACTGAGTGGGTAAGTGACCCCGAAGCCAAGAGCGGCTAAGTGGAAACAGGAGTTCGAAGCCAGAACATCTGCTTGGGAGACACTAAGAGCAAAGGAATAAGACAACTGAGCCAGCGGGATGCTAAATTCACCGCAGCTGGGAAATCTAGGTATTAGTAAACAGAACTGCTCCAAGGAGTTTTCTCGAATTAGGAAACAATGAGCATTCTCCCAAGCTCTACTTTCATTTATTTCTCTAAGAATGATGAGCCAATGCTGTGCTCTCAGCAGTTGTAAAATTAACCTGCCCTCAAAGAAGCTCATGATCACTTGTACACAGACCTCACACATACACAGACACAGGCAGAGAGACAGACAGACAGACAGACAGACAGAGAAACACACAGAAACACACACACACACACACACACACACACACACACACACACAAGGTACTGTGTCCTTTAAATCAGAGTAAGCTCTTCATGGATAAATAATTGACTATCCATAAAGTGCCGTGAAGAACAAAGCTGTTCCTCTTTCACTCTGTCTGCTCTTCTTACTGAATTGGAAAAAGCTAGCGGAATGGACAAAGCAAAGGCAGGCTTCCTTGTCTTCTCTTCTTCAGAATATTCCTTCCAAAGACCGTATCCATGACAATAATAACCATGTTTAACAGAATAAGGCCATAGGGAAAGCCCAAGTCACAACACTAGAAACTCTCATCCGTGAAAATTATTTATATTCAGTTGTGAAACGAAGAATTAACTGTATTTCTGGTCAAAATGGAAAGTTCAGTAAATAAGTCAAAGAGGTATTCAAGTTAATGGTCACGATGCATGATCCCATTCGTCCAGCAATACACATTACTGGCATCTGTGTTATTTAATTAAATTAAAAGTTAAAAAATCCCAATATTGAAAATTTCAGGAAGAAAGGGAAAGAGTAACAGAGGGAAGGATGGGGAAGAGAGAGGGGGGAAGGAATTTTGTCCCAACAGATCCACTGGCAAAATAACACTCCCCAATTTGAGTATCGTTAGTCCCACTGGAATGCTAGCACCATTTTGTAACATTAGCCACTTAACCTTTAGGGAGTATGGTTGCTCAGGGAAAATTGGAGAGGAAAGTAGAAGTTCTGCAAGAAATACCAGACCAGACACCAACTGGGGACCCTTGTAAGGCCTCAGTGGACTAGCATACACTCCCTGTGACAAGTGTTTGGATCTGAAAACAAAATGACACAGGCACTCATACCCCAAGTCCAACATCATATCTTCACTCCTTCGAAGAGATAATGGACTCCATGGTAACCCTTCAGCACTAAGATCAGACTTTATGAGTGATGGGTTCTACATAGCTGGAAGCAACAGCAAGACTATTGCAAGGCTCAAGAAGGGCATCTAACACGACTGTCAAAAATGGCCGGGGTTAGAAGGAAAGTAGCTTTACCATCTTTTAAACATTTTGTTTTGCCTTTTGATGACTGCTGTACTTTGAATGTGAAATGTCTTCCATGAGCTCCTGTGTTTGAACACCTGGTGGCTCTGGTTAGGTGAAATATGTCACTAGGTGCCAGGCTTTCGGGTTTTGTACCCTGGCCCCACTTCCTGTTCTCCCCCTCTGCTTCCTGTGTGCAAATAAAATGGATCATTCTGCCTCCCTGACTGCCAGGCTGGCCTGGGTCCCTGCTGCCATGCCTCACCTGATGGACTGTATTCCCTCCGGAAGTATAAGTCAACATAAACGCTTTCTCCCCTAAATTGCATTTTGTTGAGGTATTCTGTCACAGTTACAGAAAAGTAACTACAAGGCCTGGAAAATTTTATCAAGGATTCCGAGTTTCTGACCCTGAGTAGCTTTTATACTAAGTGAAAATAGAATATTTTATTTTATTAAAATATTTTAAGCATTATTTTTATTTTATGTATATGAGTGTATTTCCTGAATGTATGTAAGTGCACCGGTGTCATGCAATGCCTGCAGAGGTCAAAAAAGGAGGTCAGATTTCCATGGAACTGGTGAGTTACAGATGGTTATTAGCTACCATGTGGGTACTCATAATTGAACATAGGTCCTTGCCAAGAGCAGCCAGTGCTCTAAATCACTGAGCCATCTCTCCAGCCCTTAGGATATTTTAAACAGTGTAATGATTTCTTGCATGTGTCATAGTTTTAAAACTAGAAGGGATTCCTGAAGTACTTGGGAGGCCACTTGACACAACTTTGCTACAAGTATGTGGCTATGGCAAGAGGCAGGTCAGTAATTATTTCACAGAGACCCCACGAGGGGAGCCTTTCTGAGAGAATAGCTTTCAACAACATTGCGTTATTCCTAACTCTAGGAGATTCCAATAGGGAAAGACAAGAAAACAAAACAGATTCACCCATGGATCAACTGCTCCAACCCCAAGCTGATGTCATCACAGACCCCACAGTGGACCACTTTATTTCCAGCAAATTAACATCAAAACCAAGCCTAGAAACCAAATTCCCTGATTCTAGAGCCAAGTGTGCTTTCCATAAAATGACCACAACTTAATTTGGGCAGGGAAAATCAACTTAAGAAAAAATAAAATTACATTTATACATATATATGTGTCTGCAATTTATGTCAGTACAGCTGGGATTATTATCCTTAATTGAGTCTTGCATGAATCATCCAACTAGCCATCATCGCTCTAGCTCAGCCACATAATTTTTATTTCTTAAGGCTAAAAAAATCTATAAACTATAGTATTGCTTGTACACCTTCTATCTTCTAACACCATGCAGTATGTACAAGTCTTCATGGACCAGCTACAATCAGGCCAATTATAATCCCAAGCCTTCTAAAGTTAAATGACCATAACAGAGTAGTCAAGCTATAGAGTTTGGCTGTTTGTATGTAGAATCCATGTTGCTACCCACATTCTTATAGTGTTGGCTCCACCCCATAGTAAGACCTCTGTGACCTGAGTGTGTGGACTGATTACACATCAGAACCAGGATAGGTCCTTAAGAAAGTGAAATAAAAAAATAAAAAACAGGAAAAAAAATTAGTCTTTTTGAGACAGGGTCTTCCTATAGCTCCAGCTGTCCTGAAACTCACTTTGTAGACCAGGCTGGCCTTGCACTCACAGAGAGATCCACCTGCCTCTGCCTCACGAGTGCTAGGATTAAAGGTGAAAAAATATTTTATACCAAATGTAATTACTGCCTACTAACAAATACAATTACATACATGGAATATGACTTATAAACACCCAGCAGTACATAAGGTTTGTACATTGGACCATACAATACATACAATACAGTTATCACATTGGGACAATTTATATAATATTAGTATTTTTCAAGGGTTGTAATGTTTATCCATTACCAATGCAAACAAACAAACAAAAACAAGTAAGTGACATGGATTTAGAAAACCAACCGTTTGTGACAGCACAAAAACCACTGGAATGAATACACATAAAAATTTCTTAAATCATCTCTGCCATTACAACTTTTAATAGCATGCTTTTCCCAAATAAATATTGATTTCTTTAAAACTACAAAATGACTAGTTGATAAATATTTAAAGAAAAATATATCTGGGCACCAGGAAACAAACCAATGTAGTGATTTTCCATCAGATAATTTTTTCCAAAGCTTTATTGGCTTTCAGATAACATGGTATGTTTTCGATTTTAAACTTCGGACTTGGCATGCCTGTTCTTCAATGAGAAGCACATTCTTTTAGAATAGTCATCTTTGTTAAGAGTATGAACAAAAAGCATAATGATAATGAAAAAGTATGGTCTCCTTCAGACACAACTTGTGTTAAACTGTGGTCTACTTTAATGCATCCAAAATATTCAAACTTACAAACTATAACAAAAGGCTCTTTGTCACTTTCCTGCCTCATTGCCAAAGTGGCCATCACTATTGTGGTTTGGATAAAAGGCAATAGCCAAACTATTGTTACATCTGCAGAAAATAGAAGCCGTCAGTAACTAAAGCATTAGAGATGGAAAAAACTGTCATATTAACCCACATAGGAGTGGCATGTAGCATATTTGAATGCTGAAGGAGGAGCAGCAGTAAAGTTGGAAAGAAGAGAAACAGACCATGGAAGTAGCTCCAACACCTTACTGCTAACTTCACTCTCAGTTGTACCCAGTAACCCAAATACGATTCACTTTGAGGTTTTTTTCAAGGTATATTTTGGTGGAATTCTTGTATATTTATCCAATCTTGATTTTTACCAGTTATGTAAAGTTCTAGAATGCTAGAAATACCCACTGTTTGAAAACTCATTATAATATTAAAAACAAACAAGGATCCAGCTTTAATATTAAACCTCAGAAATAGCAAGTACGTGAAACATGAAAATGAAGGATAAAACTATTACAGATGAGATTTCAAAAGAATATCAGGTACAGCTCCAAATTTGACAGGAATAGCAATGTTTGGATGATTTTGTCTTTTGGTCAAATTGTATAAAAGAAATTTAGCTATCGTTCTAAGGAAAAATAAACCTTTAAGCATTCAGACAGATATCCTTGTGAGATCTTTTATCAGGTTGACCAAATATGTAGTTGAAGATGAACAGCAAATTGAACAGGGAAAGGATAAAAGCAGGAATGTAGCTGGACTGTGCCTCACAAAGGAAATCCTAGAACTGGAATTGCAGAGACAGGAGACTTGTCCTAAGTGTGAGGCCAGTCCCGGCTACAGAGTAGGAACTTGTCCTTAAAAAAAATAAAAGTGGTTGGGGCTGGAGAGATGGCTCAGTGGTTAAGAGCACCAACTGCTCTTGCGGAGGACCCGGGTTCGATTCCCAGCACCCACAAGGCGGCTAAGAGCCGTCTTTAACTCTAGTTCCAGGGGAATCCGATGCCCTCTTCTGACATCCACGGCATTGAAGGACACAGGTGCACCAACCTACATGCAGACAGTACACTCATACACATAAAAATAAATTAAAAAAAAAAATGGTGATGACCTCTGAGTGTCTTGCTGACGCCATCACCACAGTGTGCTGACCGCCCCTAGGAAATAAACAAGTAAATAAATAAATAAATAAATAAATAAATAAATAAATAAATAATAAAAAGAACAAGTAAAAGAATAAACATCCCCATCCTACTCGTTCTAAACATGTAAGCGACAGCTGTCCATGGGAATTGATTCCAGCCATCAGAAGCTAAATGCCATATCCCACCAAGCCCCGTTTCTGTTGCAGTGATGATTGAAGCCAACCTAGCTCATCTGACAATGTGATTTGTTTTGTAATGAGGGCTCGAGAGCACATGTGTAAAGAGGACTGTGGAGCTTGTATCTGAGAAGAGTAGGTGGGGCCCCAAATGAAACTGAACCAGGAACTGCTTGAGGGAAGCTGTGCAGTGGGTGTTGCTGTGAGGACTTGGAAAGCTCTTGACGAACTGTTTTACCTAGAAGCGGAGGACTTGAACCTGCATTTTAATAATACAGCTTTACAGTATTTAATATAAATACAAATATCATTAATGTATAAGCACCTTAAGGAAACTAATATAGAATGAATGACCTAAAAGGTTCTTAATTATTAAGGAGAGTATAAGAAAAAAATTTTCCTGGTTCAAGCACTTGTATCAATCAGCGACTTATGTACTATTTACTGAGATGACATTTTTACCCACAGATGTACAAAATAAGAACAAGAAGATTGCATTTCAGAATATATAAGACCTGTTAGGGACTTTGGGATAATTACTTTCCATTCTTGCTGAGGATAGGACTGAGCCCCTGGTGTACATGGCGCTGGGCACCTCTGAACAGAAGCATGAGGAGATGACCTGCTTTGAAGCCTTTCTCTTCTGATTAATTCAGAGAAAGAATCATAATTACGACTTGTTTGTTTGTTTGTTTGTTTTTTAACAAAAAAGAGCACTGACCTCCATTTCAAACTTTAAGTGATGGTGTCTGGCAGGGTTTTTTTAATGCATGGGTTCGGTCTTGTACATGACTTCTATTTCTAGCAACATTACTCATTTTCCACTTGCAGTAATATTAGGTAGTTTCTTATCTTGATATATTTACTTTAATAAAATAAAGGTGTACGTACAATTCTTCTAACAATCTATTTTTAAATGCTTTAGTCTGAACAGTGGGATTGTTTTCTGGGCTAGTGAATTCTAATATATAACTCCAGAAAGAGGTAATTACTATTTGAGGTCTCAGTCAGAACTCAACACTTAAAGGGAATAATACTTAGAAGTATATTCCTAGTCTTATACCAAATGCTTTATTAATAAGTGTATGACTGCAGAAATAATCTTTTATTATTTTATTATTTTTATTATATATGTATTATATATATATATATATAGATATGTGTGTGTGTGTGTGTGTGTGTGTGTGTGTGAGTCTTGCCTGCATGTGCAGTCATGTCATGCAATGTCCACAAAGGTCAGAAGAGGGCCTCAGATGCAATGAAACTGGAGTTATGGACAGCTGTTAACCACCATGTGGGTGTTGGGAACCGAAACTAGGTTCTCTCCAAGAGCAGTGGTCTTAACTGCTGAGCTAGCTCTCCCGCCCCTTAGAAACAATCATTATTGTCTTCAATGTGTATTCTTGAAGATGAATGTTGGGTTATGGATACTGAGCATGCCCTGAGCTGCTTGAACCTGTAAAGCCATAGTACAGCACACAAGAAGAGGGGTGTGCCAATGGACAGCACTGCAGCCTGATCTTCTTACAAGAATAGATGATCCTGACATCAGAAAACCAAGATGCCACACCTGGAGAGATGCTCATCAGTTAAGACTACTGGCTGCTCTTGTAGAGGAGCAGAGTTCAGATCCCAGCAGCCACACAGTGGCTAACAACTGGTGGGAGCTCTAGTTTCAGGGGATATGACTCCATTTTCTGTCCTCCCTGGGCACTGTACTACATAGGTGCACCTATATGTATGCAGGTAAGTAGACATAAAATAAAGAACAAGTGAATTAAACAAAATTTAAGAAAAAGCCAAGACACTCTTTTAGGAGACAAACTTTCTTGGTAGAGCTGTGTTCTTAGAACACAAAAGAGACTTCAAAGTTATCAGTAGAAGAGATTACCTCCTTCAACACTTAGTTGCTAATGTTATTTTTGAACATGCACATATTTCTGATACTGCACCATGATAGAAACTGGGTAATATTTTTTACATTTTTATTTTGTGTGTATGGATGTATTGCTTGTATGTGTATAAATGCATCCATGCTGTGTAATGCCTACAGAGGTTAGAAGAAAGTATCAGAGATCCCCTGGACCTGGAGTTATAGATGGTTATTATCTAAAACATGGATGCTAAGAATCAGACACAGGTCCTCTGCAAAAGCAGTCAGTGCTCCTAACCACTGAGTCATTTCTCCAGCCCCCTTAGAAACTGGGTATTTTAAAATCATATAATGCTACTTTCATTCCCAGTGATAAGTAAAAATGAATGTGCATCTTACACAATGTGGCGTGTCAGTTCTGTAGCACTTGCACATTTCACAGAATTTAGTGTGAGAGCTCCACTCATAATACCATCTGGAGTCAGTTGAAGGAAAAATACATCATCCAAGAACTTTTAACTGCTACAAGACTGCCAATACTTACATTCCAAGGAGAGATTTGATGAATGTCCTCATAGGCTTAAAGTAATTTACTTGTTAATGAAATATTCAGGAAATTGTAATCAGAGTCTATAAATAAACATGGACTTACTAGAAGTGTTTTAGTCAAAACTGAATCTTGAGAAAAACTAATCTAGCTAGAGTTTACAGTGAAAGAAGTTAACCAGGTAATTTAAGTGACTTGTATGAGATTACACTGTA
>VZQC01007598.1:17226-41494 GCA_009823505.1 Rhizomys pruinosus
TACTGTGGTTATTCTTCCCTTCCTAAGGTTCTGCCTCTCTGTCCCAAGTCTCTATGGAGATCACTGTCTTCTCTGGTAGAGGAAAGACAACACCTTATTCCTTCCTGGGGATTTGTGTCTCTTCTGTAGTGGGGAAGGAGGTGAGGAGGGCGCTGCCCACCAGCATTCAGGATTCTGTCTTTGCCCCACCTGGGACTGCAGGATAGTGGGGCTGAGGGTATGACCCAGCCTCAGCAGCTGCAGGTCCTCAGGGACAAGCCCTCCTGTGTGGCATCAGAGAGGCAGCTTTGAGCAAGAGCCCTCCTGTGTGGCAGCAGGGGTGGGGTCTAAGTTAAGGGTGAGGGGCTGCAGTAACAGTGTTCTTCTTATGTAGGTTGGTGAATGGTTGCACAGACAGGGACTGCTGTGCAGGGTTCCCAGGTAGCCTGCAGCTTGCCTGGGGACGCTCCCTGCTGATCTTGCTCCTCAGGCTGCTGCAGGATCATTCAGGTTCAAGATTTGCAGGTAGAACACTGGGATTAAGATGGGTGTGCTGCCACACCACTTTAATCCCAGCACTCTGGAGGCAGAGGCAGACAGATCTCTGTGAGTTTAAGGCCAGGCTGGTCTACATACCGCTTTCCAAGGCACCTGGGGATAAAGGGAGACACTGTTTCAGAAAAAGACCAAAAAAGAAAAAGAAAAAGAGAAAAGAAATGTGGGATTAAGATGAACATTTATTGGCATATAACAAAATGAATATAAGCATATCATCTGGTAATAGATATATAAAAGATGTTATATACAATCTGTCATGTATCTACAATTAAACTTCCACTGGGGGAAGGTGGCACATTTGGTAAAGTGCTTGCTGCTCAGATTTGTTCATGTCGCACATCCACATACAAAGCTGGGCACAGTGGCATGCATCCGTGATCCCATCTCTCGGGAAGCAGAGACAGCTGTATCCCGGAGCCAGCCCGTCCAGCTCAATGGGCAAAGCTCCAGGTCAGTGAGAGACTCTGCCTCAAAAAGTGAGCTGGGCAGAGTGAGCAAGACATCTCAGGAGGCAAAAGCACTTGCCACCGAGCTTGACAACCCGAGTTCCTGTCCCAGAACCCACATGGTAGAGGAGAGAATTTGCTTTACCAGGTTGTCCTCTGACTTCCACATGTGCACACAAGCACACAGAGCAATAAAAAAAAAAGATTTAAAAAAAGAAAATGTAAAAAGATTTAAAGTAGGTGGCAAGGAATTGAAGACGACTTCCAGTGCGCACCTCTGGCCTCCACGTGCACACATACGAAGATGTACACAATAGATACACACAAATCCGTTCCTAGATATTTTGAACGTTCACTCATGATGAAAACGAGGTTAAGATGGGGATTTATAATCTACTAACAGTTATTCAAGTTGAAGTAAGATGATCCTCCACTCCAAGCCAGCCTGGGCTACATCGTTCATGTTAGAGGCACTAAGTCTGGCTTAGTGCTAGACTGCTTCTCTTGCATGTGCACTGACTTGAGTCAATCTCCAGCACCAGAAAAAGCATACAATACAAAGTTTGGGCTTCATTTAAGTCACGGGATTAACAAAAGATCATCTCTACTGAGAAATTATACGATGTTTTTAGGAGAAAGCAATGAAATCCCATTAGGCATGAATGTGATTTATTCGATATTTTAAAGCAACATTTGGAGAACTCACATTCATCTCTCTACTGTGCTTCCAGATTTGCCATGTGAGTGAGAAGCCTCAAGATTTTACTAGTACAGCAGATAGTCACATTGACATGCTTCTGAGATTAACTATAGAAACACTGAAATAAAAATAAAATCCCAAGTGATAGTGCTGTGGGAGAAAGAGCCCATTCACAGAATTTCACCAAATAAACACACACATGCACTGCCAGTTTTTTTAAGTTTTTAAAGATTTACTTCATTTTTAGTTAAGTGTGTGTCTGTGTCTAGGTATGTGCAGTTGAGTGCCAGTACCCACAGAGGACAGAAGAGCATGTCAGATCCACTAGAGCTGAAATTTCAGGCAGTTGTGAGCTGCTCTATATGGATACTAAGAACAGAACTCAGGTTCTATGCAAGAGCAGTTAGTGCTCTCAATCACTGAACCATCTCTCCAGCCCCAAAACACTTATCATCTTATTATTGTCATGTGTGTGTGCACGCACATGTGCACAACTATGGCAGCCAAAGGATATGGTTGGGGAGTCAGCTCTCTCCTTCCAACATGGACTCCTGACATGAACATAGCTTGCATGACAAGTGCTATTATCCACTGAGTTCTCGCCAGCCCACGCACAGCCAAATTTTTGCCTCCATCCAGCACACTTGGAAATGGAAAGTTCACTGATGAAGAGTCTAAAGCCACCAAAAGCTGCTTCGTGTAGAAGGGAAATGTCCTGTCTTCTTTTACATCCTTTTCTTTCAGGGTTGGGAGTCAAATACAAGGCTCCAGTTATTTTACATCATGGTTATCATCCTCCCCCTCCCACCACCCCCAGAAAATAAGAATCTTCCACCTTGTCACTGCACAGAACCAAGATGCAAAACCCACCTCTCCCCCATCCCAGATTAGTCTTATCATAAATAGAAAGATCAGTCGAGGCCATTTCTGTTTCCTGACATTTACTTCCGCAAGTTCATCACTGGTAATGGTTTATATAACACACTTGCTGGATCAACAGTTATTCTCTGAACCCGTTTGATTCTATCCTTTTGTTACATAAGGAAGTTCAGTGATCGGGGAAGCTGATCTAAATGAAACAAGAGTTCCAGAGTAGGCAAGAGAAAGACTGGAGAGAGCTATGGCCAGGCGTTCATACAGCCCCTCAGACTACCATAGGCCAGCTTCTGTTTCAGATGTGTCACTAATTCAACCTTAACTGTCTATTTAAATATGAATGAAGATGAGGGAAAGCCTGGAAATGACCCAGAAGATGCCAGATACAAGAGAAACAAACCATGGCCTCTAATCTCTGCTCAAATTATAGCTTCAAAAGTAAAACAAGTGGTTCTTCTATAAAATGACTAGGCCCTGGAGAGGTTGGTTATGCATCATATAGAACTGAAACAATCTTTATGATGTTGAATTTGAACTTGTTTCTTCAGGTGATTGGGGTGACAAGAATATTTTTAATATTATAAGAATGGGGGAGCTGGGTGTGGTGGTATATGCCTTTAATCCCAGCACTTGGGAGCCAGAGACAGGCGGATCTCTGAGTTCAAGGCCTGCCTGGTCTACATAGCAAGCTCCAGGCCAGAAAAGACAAAAAAAAAAAATGGGGATTGGAGTGGAGTCCAGGCTGGCTTACAACTCACTTTGTAGACAAAGATGACTACAAACTCACTCACTATGTAGACAAAACGACCCCAAACTCCTGATCCTGTGCCACTCCTGAAATGCTGGGATTACCTACGTGGGCTGTCATTCCTAGCTGTGCTTGGGTTTTATAAGGATCCTGTAGGCAGCAGGGTGCAGAGGGATTAGAGATGGCCAATACTAGAGAGAAAAGAGGGTTAGAATGTTCAAAATGGAGACCAGAGGAAAGCCTTGTTATGTAACTCACCAGTACCTGACCCAGGCCCAGATGATAGTTTAAGGCAAGCAGTTCTATTCCCCTGACCAGAAATTATTTCAGCAATTGACATGTGTGTTCCCCCCCATTTCATGTGGAAGTCCTTGCCCTAGTCCTCGGTGATTATATTTGAATATAGAGTTTTAAACAGGATATTAACTAAAACTAGGTAATAAAAGTACCTCTTTTTTTTTTGGTATGTGTACGAATGTACTGTCTGCATGCAGGTTTGTGCACCCGTGTCATGCAATGCTGCGGAGGTCAGAAGAGAGTGTCAGATTCCCCTGGAACTGGAGTTAAAGATGGTTCTCAGCCACCATGTGGGTGCTGGGGATCAAACCCAGGTCCTCTGCAAGAACAGTCAGTGCTCTTAACCACTAGGCCATCTCTCCAGCCCTAAAGTACCTCTTAACCAGGGGCTGGAGAGAAGGCTCAGTGGTTCAGAATGCTGACTACCCTTGATTAGGACCCAGGTTTGATTCCCAGCACCCACAGCTGTCCAAAAATCCAGTCCTGAGGAGCCAATACCCTCTTCTGCCCTTCCCAGCCACTGCACAGCATAGTACACACATATACATACATATATACATACATAGTATGTATACACATATATGTGTCTGTGTAGGCAATAGACTCATATACATAAAATAATAGTAATAGATAAAATATTTTAAAACATGTCTTAATTGAATGTGGCTGGTATATTTTAAGGAAGAGGAAATTTTAATACAAAAAGACACAGAGGAGATTCCCACACACAGAGAAAAGACCATGTGAAAACACAGAGGTGGCTGTCAACAGAAGGTGGCTCAGCAGATAGACCTTGGAAGCGTTCTCTGACACATTCATTTCAGCCTTCTAGTCTCCTGAACTTTAAGAAAATTTATTTATTTATTCCACCCAGTCTGATATTTCTATAAACAGTTCTCATTGAAGCAGTATAGTACGGCCCATCTCTGGTGGACACGGAAAAGCACACTGCGGGTATCTGAGGTTAGGAGCCACAGGAAAAGAGGATCTCTTTTCTCTTGTTTTGTGACAATGCCTGGAATAGCAGTGGTAGCCATCTTGAATTTAGTCACAAGATAAAGTCAAGGTAGAGTCTGAAAGAGCCTATGGCCTTGAAGACCAGCTGCGGAGTCAGCTAAGCCTTGAGCCTTCTCTCCTAGAGTTTTTGTTTAATGAGGTGCTATGTGGCTTTTTGTTTAAGCCACTTTGAGAGGAGGACATCAAAGTTCTGATCCTCCTGCTTCACTTCCCAAGTACCTGACATTTCAGATGTGCCCCACCACCATTGGTTTATATTGTACTGGGGACTGAACACTCGGCTTCATGGCTTCGTGCATGCTAGGCAAACATTCTACCCAATGAGCCTTTGATTAATTTAGTCTATAATATATCTGAATATTGTGTGTAAATCTGACCCTTTAGCCTCCAAAGATAGAATCAAAAGTGATTTAGTCCTTTTTTTTTTAGTTTTTATTTTATTTTATTTTATTTATTCATGTGTATGAATGTATTGTCTGCGTGTAGGTCTGTGCACCCGTGTTGTGCAATGCTGCGGAGGTCAGAAGAGGGTCTCAGATTCCCCTGGAACTGGAGTTCTCCTGGAATTGGAGCCACAGACGGTTCTTAGCCGCCATGTCGGTGCTGGGGATCGAACCCGGGTCCTCTGCAAGAGCGGTCGGCGCTCTTAACTGCTAGGCCATCTCTCCAGCCCCGACTTAGGCCTTTCTTAAGGATTGCAATATAATCATCATTAAAATAAAATAATGTAAGGGGGATGTTTATTACTGAGGAAGAACCAATCAATTCCATTATAGTGCAAGAGAGATCTGAGACCTGAAGGACAGGGCCAGGGATATAGGAGGTCATGGGAAGGGGCCTCTAGTGATTTACTCCCACATGCAGTCTATAGTAAAGTTTCACTAGTTTGTAGTAAGTATGAGAAAATGAAGAAAAATAGTGAGTATTTATAGGAAGCTAAATTTATTCAAGCTAAATATCCACATTTATTCTGAAGTAGTTGTTTTGCTATATTGCTGTTGGAGTTTCCTTTTTCTATCCAAGCTTGGTGGTGTGTGCTTCTAATCCCAGAACTGAGAGGTAAAACTTTGAATATCTTGAATGCAAAATTATCCTCAACTATGTAGTGAGTTTAAAGTCAGCCTGATATTTCCATAAACAGCTCTTATTGAAGCAGTATAGTACAGCCCATCTCTGGTAGACACAGACATGACACCTACCCCCCCCAAAAAAAGTTTTCATTCCTTCATATGGTTTGCAGGAAAGAAAGAAACAAAGCCAAAACAGATATCAAATTTTTCTAAACCCCTCATCTATTTTCTTTTTAAAAAATACAGAGATAGCCGGGCGTGGTGGNAGCCTTGCGGACTGAGCAGTTCCCTGGATTCCCGGCCTCTCCAGTTCGGCGCTACTGTTGAGCTCCGTCACGTGAGCAAATCAATAAATTGTATATAGTTATATATATTCATCCTGTTGCTTCTGTTTCTTTAGAGAACCCTGACTAATACAATGAGATCCTAAATCGAGCAAAGATGCCACTATATGACATTTCCTATTTGTCACTTAGAGCCTGCTATTTTCATGAGTCATCACTGTACCAAGTACATGCCCTGGAATAACCAGAAGCTGGCCCTCCTTTGACATCTTGCCAAGAGAAGGGGGAGAGGGGAGGCCTGGGCTGAGGCCCACTGGACGGACATTCCCCATAAAAGGATCTGAGCCTGACCGTGACCACAACAGAGCCTCTGCAGAAAGAGACAGAAGAAAAAGAGACAGAGAGAGCGGGGAGAGGCAGAGACAGACAGACAGACAAGACAGACAGACAAAAAGCATCTACCTGCTCTGCAGTCAGCTCTCAACCCCTGGTCAGGTATGGAGGAAGGGGGATGCTATCTATGAGATAGGGGGAATTGATTTCAGCTCAGGTTTGCTTTAGGGCCCAAAGATGTGCAGAGTTTAAAAAAAAGAAGAAAAGAAAAGGAAAGGAAAGAAACAGCTTCTCATTGGACTAGATAGGAATGGAGATAAGAACATAGAAAACAGGGAAGTCGAAATAATGAATGACTTCATCTCGCTCTTCTCTAGGCCACAATGACCCAGCTTGGCTTCCTGCTGTTTATCATTGCTGCCACCACAGGCTGCAGTGCAGGTGAGTCTTCCTCACAGAGCCCAGTTTCCTTCCAGTGTTGCAGACAAACAGAACTAGACTGGATTGCTTCTAGGATCTGGGTCTATGGGACCAGGGGTGATGCCTTTGAGATGTAGGCTCAGTGCTATTTATGGCCTGGTGAAGGAATGGGTGTGTAGAGTGAAACTGTTGCTGAGGCCTGGTCTAGGTCCAGGTTCTGTGCCTGTGTGGCCCTAATGGGACTCCTGAAAGAAGTGTGTCCCTTCCCAGTCACTCCTCACTATCTGGCATTGTCCTTTGGGCATCAATGCAAATGCATGGTCTGCTTTGAGACAGAGAATACTTTCTTCTGTCCCCTTCCCTGCAGGAATAACTTAATGGTATTTTACAATCTATAATTTCCCTTTATTGATTTATAAAAAAAATTTCTAAAAACCATCTTACTTCATCTTCACAAAACTTTCTTTATTAACTCATTTTAGGCCGTGGGAAAATTAAGCTCAGATTAACTTTGAAATACAAGCTCATGTTAATTATTAAACACAATCCAAAAATACTTGACAGTAAACACTGAGCTACTTAGAGCTGAGTACCTCTGACCTAAAGCTCTTGATTGCCTCTACAGCTATAGATGTTAGAGCACTTTGCAGAGGTGAGACTAACACCCAAGGTTCTTCATTCCGTGCTTCTTGGTCTCCCAGTCAAGTCTCCCCACTGTCCACCACCCAACCTATGTTTCAGGATCATCAGACTACACACACTTCTAATAAAGCTGGATTCTGATTTAGTCTCTCTTTGAGAATGTTGGGCACATTGTTCCCCTGCCTTGAAATCGCTTCTCTTTCTTCCTACTGATAAATCTCGTTTCTTCTCTCAGAATAAGCTGAGGGATCTCTACACACATTCTCTTCCACGGAATCTGGGTCTCCAGTCTCCTTTCTCACCTCAGAGATTTTCCTTTGTCTCCTATGTTCATTCATTCCTTTCAGAGTCATTTTCTGTTGACTTATCAGAAACTCCCTCTAGCTCTTTGAATGCCCTGTGCCCAGCATAGTGTGATGCATTGTGAGGGGAGGCTGAGTAAGCCTGTGCTGGGAGCAATGGATAAGACACTGGATGGTCAGAGTCCTTCGACTAGACCCCAAGGCTCTGAGATAGTCACAGAATGAATTTGGGACAGTGACCAGGGGAGGCTGGATTTTTATTGAACCAACAGTGGGAATAAGACTCTGTGTGTTCTCCAGCTAGTGACAATCCTGATCCCAACATGTGGAAAAATCCGTTGTTTTCACCTATGTTCAGAAGCTGCAAAGAGATCAAGCAGAATTTCAATAGTGCACGTGGTGAGTGATGACGCATGTAAAGGCCGGGGATGGAAAGCTCTGGGCCCGCTCGGGCTACATGGGAAAACCCTCTCTCAAAAACACAAAAATATATAAATAACCCCAACAGGCAATCAGGCTTTTGTTCTCTAAAAGGGCTTTTTTTTTTTTTCGTTTAAAAACCTGATAAAATGTAGATGTGGGACGTGCCCAGTGGGTGATCGCTCGACCCCTCGGCAAGACAACAGAATAAACTATCCAATTTTAGGGGGTTCCCTAGTAAGATCTTTCACAATGCTCTGTGACACGACTATCCATCTTCAGAAACTTTTCATTATCTTAAAGAGAAGCTCTGTAACCATTAAGCAATAAATTCTTCTCGTCCCTAGTAACTGTTATTCTCCTTCCTACCTCACACGGTAGCATCACAAGCTATTTGTCCTTTCTGTCTGCCTTAATTCCCTGAGCATAATGTTTTCAAGGTTCATTCTCATTGTGACATAGATAATTCATCCTTTTCTAATATTTCTTATCATACGTATATGTATAGTATGTATGTGAAGGAGAAGATGTGCAAATTTGAGTGTACATGTTTCCCAGAAAAGGGCATTCTGTCATCTGGAGATGGAGGTGCAGCTGTAACCACCTGACATTGGTTCTAGGATCTGGACTTGGGTCTTCTATAAGAGCAGTATTAGCTTAACCCCTGAGCCATCTTTCCAGTCCAGGCATTCATTTTTATCCATTGACTAGAAAATAAATATACATTATATATACATAACACGATTTTGCTTATCTATTCATCTGTTGAAGAATATTTGAGGTTTTCCACCTTGGAGGTCATGTGACCAAAGATGTGAAAATTAATGTACATATCTGAGTCCTTGTTTCCAGTTTTTAGCAATATATGCAACAAGTAGAATTGCTGGGACATATAATAATTCTATATTTACTTTATAAGATACATTTCTCTCAGTATGGGTACAGCTATGTTTTGCCCCAGTCACAGAAGCATGCTTTTTGAGTTAAGGGAGATTCCAGTACCCCCAGGAACACAAACAATGGGAAATAGCATAAGGCTTTAGGCCAAGTTTGAAGTTCCTAGAGCCACTCTGCTTTCTTGGCTGAGACGGACCAAGAGCCTGCACACAGGAGGACTTTGGACTGGTTCTCTCTACAGATGGTCTCTATTTCCTCCGCACTGAGAATGATGTCATCTACCAGACCTTCTGTGACATGACCACAGTGGGTGGTGGCTGGACCCTGGTGGCTAGTGTGCACGAGAACAATATGGCTGGGAAGTGCACGGTGGGCGACCGCTGGTCCAGTCAGCAGGGAAGCAGAGCAGACTACCTCGAGGGGGATGGCAACTGGGCCAACTACAACACCTTCGGATCCGCAGAGGCGGCCACAAGTGATGACTACAAGGTTGGTGCACTCTGGACCCACGTGGGAAAGGGTGAGGCATGAGTGCAGCCCAAGCATGGCAGAGGGAGGGTGGGAAGGTTGTCTTTGGAGATCAGCCTGGAGAAGAAGTGAGAATGCATGTCTTAAATCCCAACTTCCTGCCAACCAGGCCATTAGGTACTGGGGTGGTGACAGGGACCCATCATCTGTTGGAAGAGGGGTCTGAGCATGGCTGCCAGCTGTTGTCCTGGAATCCAGAGCTGTCAGCTCTGCTGAGAATTGTGCTGATGTGTTTTCTGCTTTGTGGGACCTTCTGGCCTGGTCAGGCTCAGTGTTTGCTGCTTTCCAGAACCCTGGCTACTTTGATATCCAGGCCCAGAACCTGGGTATCTGGCATGTGCCCAACAAGAGCCCCCTGAAAAATTGGAGAGAAAACGCCCTGCTGAGATACCACACCTCCTCTGGCTTCTTTGAGCATCATGGACATAATCTGTTTGGCCTCTACCAGGTACACAAGGCAGCTGATTTTCATGGGTCCAGTGAGAATAGACACCTGAGGTTGGGCAGGAACCATCCTCATCCCACCAGCCTCTATTCCATATTTCCCTAACCCTAATGTATGCTAATGGCTCCCTTGGGAATTCCGAAACACTGAAGGCAAGAGAAAGAGAGACAGGGGCAAAGGAGGCGGGTGGACGGTGGTTGCAGGACAAGGAGAAGAGGGGAAGAAACACAACAAAAAGAAAAGGTTCTCATTTGCCTGGTTTGAAATAAATGATTACTAGGGCAATATTGTGTCCCTCTATGAAGGACAACATTCCTTGGGTTCCCAACAGTAATGTCCTACCCAATCACTCTTGTTTTTTCTAGAAATACCCAGTGAAATATGGAGTAGGAACTTGTTTGAGTGACAATGGCCCAGCATTTCCTGTGGTCTATGATTCTGGTGATGCTCAGAAAACTGCCTCTTATTATTCCCCCAATAGCCGCAGTGAGTCTTTAGTGCTCCTATGAACTGTCATAGGATAGACGGTAATTTCAATTATGATAAGTAGCAGTTATTTATCAGCTACCATAGCAGTTCTCTTAGCAATGCTATGTGTCTTGTCTCACCTGATTTGCATGCATGCCTTTGAGCTCTACACTTTTACTAACCCCACTAACAGATTAGGGGATTGAAGCACTGAAGGTGCAGAAGCTTAGCTGGGAGCACAGGGCTTAAGATTTACACTGGGGCAATTTGGCTCCAAAATCCACTTATAGCAACCCAGTTGTTGTCAGCCTGTCAGCGGCTTTGGAGGAGAGGCCAGCTCCCTGTGCCCAGAGCAGAACAGTAAGAAAAAGTGGAGAGAGGGGCTGGAGAGATGGCCTAGCTGTTAAGAGCACCAACCGCTCTTACAGAGGACCCGGGTTCGATCCCCAGCACCCACATGGCGGCCGAGAACCGTCTGAAACTCCAATTCCAGGAGAACTCCAGTTCCAGGGGAATCCGATACCCTCTTCTGACCTCCGCGGCGTTGCACCACACGGGTGCACAAACTTGCATGCAGACAGTACATTCATACACATACAGAAATAAATAAAATTAATAAAAAAATTTAAAGAAAAAGTGGAGAGAATTCTATTTCTGTTGAGGGATGATTACTGAGTCATTTAACGTAAATCTAAGTTTGGCTGCACACCCTTACTATTATCTGATGCTGTACCTTATATTCCAAGCTTTCGTTAATTACATTTAGGATGAGAGAATTTAAAATAAAAGGAAACAGGATAAATGGGAACAGGGCCAGAGTGAATGCACTTGCTAACTGCATAAAACCCATGGAGATGCTGAGTGATCTTCCTGAGCTAAAATCCCTCCAAACAATCTTATAGCTGACAGGAGCCTGGTTTTCAGGTCTCCCTATTGGGCTCTGGGGTCAGCAAATGTTGGGCTCCACCAGTGTGTCTGATATGTCGGAATGAAGAGCCTGAATCATCATCAACCATTGACAATCTGGACTGACGCCTATTTCCAGCATTTTCCTTGAATGCTATTTTCTGCCTCTTGCTTTCAGAGGAATTCACTCCGGGATTTATCCAGTTTAGAGTGTTTAACAACGAAAGAGCAGCCAATGCCTTGTGTGCTGGAGTGAAGGTCACTGGGTGTAACACTGAGCATGTGAGTCTGTGCAGGGAACAGAGGGGCCTAAAAGTAAGATTGAATATGTGTGTGTGTGTGTGTGTGTGTGTGTGTGTGTGTGTCTGTGTCTGTGTTTGTGTCTGTGTATCTGTGTGTGTCTGTGTCTATGTGTGTGCATCTGTGTATCTGTGTGTGTATCTGTGTATCTGTGTGTGTGTGTCTGTTGAGCGTGGTAGACTATCATGTTAGTGTGTGCATGTGTGTGGGTGTGTGACATCTCCTTGTTTCTTGCTGTGTCTCAGACTCAGGAACCTCTGTCTAGATACAGACACCCTGTACTCTTAAAGATTAAAGCCAGTGGTCCCAATTTCAAGTACACTGTTTGCTGTGTACTTACCTTTTAGAATAACACACTCACTAGGCTTGTTGTTTGGGACCAGGTCCTCCCCAAAGTAACAATCTGAGAAAATGGTCCTTGGGCTGGAAAGATGACTCAGTGGTTAAGAGCACTGACTGCTCTTGCAGAGGACCTGGGTTCGATTCCCAGCACCCCCATGGCAGCTAAGAACTGTCTTTAATTTGGGCGTGGTGGCACACACCTTTAATCCTAGCACTCAGGAGGCAGAGACAGGTGGATCTCTGTGAGTTCAAGGCCAGCCTGGTCTATAGAGTGAATTCCAGGACAGCTGGGGCTACAGGGAGACCCTGTCTCAAAAAAAAAAAAAAGAAAGAAAGAAAGAAAAGAAAAGAAAAGAGAATGGTCCTCAACTCCTGTCACGTGACCCTGAAGGTCTCACTTTTCTTCATTCTTCAGCTATTAGTATGTCCAATCAAAATAAGGCAGCTTTGCTGTTGTGGAGGTTGTAATATAACCTCAGGGTTGTAATGAGGAACGATGAACATGGGAAGGACATGTGGTATGGAGGAACAGAAAACTCTTTTTCAATCTTGGTACATAGATGGGTTGGAGTACACAAGGAAATGATTTGGGAAGTATTATCAAGAACTGTATCAGGAAGAGACTATTATAGTATGCCAATAATTTGCAACAGTATAGTATAAATGATGAGAGCCAGTGAAATATTTTAAAGGGAAAATAAGAACAACTTGATCATTTTTGTGTTTTGCTAAAATGAAAGTGCTAGCACGAAAGTGACAGATATTGTGGGAGAGGCAAAGGCCATGGAGGCAAATATTGCGGTGGATCCATGGTCCGTATGAAGGCTGAAGTAGGGCAGTGCACAAGGAGGTGTGATGAATTCCAAGGACTTTAAATTCATGACCAGTTGAATACAGAGACTGGGAGGATGTCTAGAATGACCTCCTGGCTTTCATTTGGGTGAGTAAGTATCAAATATTAAGTCAGAGTGTCTACACGATGAACACACTTTGGGTCAAGGAGGGATCTATACAGCAATATGCTATTTTATGGTCTTTTGTAATAGTGATTTTATGTATTTGTGTGTGTGTATGTGTGTGTGTGGTGTGTGAGTGTGTGCACAAATGTGAGTGCAAGTTCCTACAGAGGATCCAATCCCTTGGAGCTCCATTAACAGGCACTTGTGAGCCACCCAACATGGATGCTGGGATCTGAACTCTTGTCCTCTGATAGAGTACTAAGACCTTTGAACCACATAGCCATCTCTCCAGCTCCCATGCTGTATGTGTTGATCAATGATAAACTGTATGTATGACAGTGGTCTCAAGAGAGTGTACTGCCTAGAAACATTATACTCTTTCTACACACACTGTACGATGTTCAGACAATGGCAAAATTGACAATTAACTTCTCACAATAAATAATCATTGTTAAGCAATAGATGGCTGTAACTGACAGTTTTGTCACGCAGAGCTTAAAGGTAGTGGTAGTAACACCAAGTGGGAGTCAGATTTTAAGGTTCATAGTTGAAGAAAAAAATTTGACTAGGAGATACAGATTTTGAACCATCAGTGAATTGCTCATAACTGAAGACAAAGGTGTGACAAGAACTAGAAAGGAGTGGCAAATGTGCCCCCTCTTAGAAGCAGTGCTTAAGGAATTCATGAAGAGCCCAAATAGGGAATCCAAGAATGAATGTTTAGAGAAATTGGAGGAAAGATAGGAGATGACAATGATGTCACTAAACCCAATGGAAGAGAGGTTATAATGGGACAAATAGACCATCTGCCGATGGAGAATCTGATGAGGACAAGTAGGTCAATGGATTTGAATATTAAGCTGTTTGGGCTCACTAGCTTATCTTTTTGTCTCTTACATTGGGGACCAGGTCTCCAATGCAGGAGCCTTTGGGGAGGACACTTCATATATAAACCACAACACCAGCTGAGCTCTCACCACCACTTCTCTCCTGTTTGTTTCTCAGCACTGCATTGGTGGAGGAGGATTCTTCCCAGAAGCTGACCCCAAGCAGTGTGGAGACTTTGCTTCTTTTGATTGGGCTGGATATGGAACTCACATTGGGTACAGCTGCAGCCGGGAGATAACTGAGGCAGCTGTGCTTCTGTTTTATCGCTGAGACTTCTATGGTATGGGATCCAGACTCCTCCCAACCCCTCAAGATGTAGGATAACTTACCTCCAAACTAGAATACTAATGTCAGGCTAGAGAGATAACTCAGCTAAACTTGTTTCTCAGCACCACATCAGGCAGCTCATAACTACCTATAACTCTGGCACCAGAAGATCCAATATCCTCTCTGGCCTCCAAAGGCACCCACACACAAGTGCCTTATACTCTCATAGACATACAAACATATGCATAAATAAAACAAATAGAAAAGAATACTAATGGCAAAAGAAAGAAGAATAAATTGTGTTATGTTCATTCAAGGTTTACTGTCTTCATGAATGCGTTTTTATGCAGGGGTGGGAAAGTTATACAAAATCTACTGCTTTGGTTAATTCTACTTGGTATATTGGGGCTGGGAATCCTTATGTAGTAATACTCTTTCTGGTTGGCCCTAGAAGAGCCAGAGCAATACGCACAAGGAAAAGATGCTTCATTCTACCACTTCCTTAGGTGTTTTTAAATTTTGTTGGTTTTTGTTTGCTTTTGCCTTGAGACAGGGTTTCATATACTCTATGTGTTAGGTTCATATTGAGGGGAGACCCAGCGCAAAAGTGTACAGGACTCCGATAAAGATGACTCGGGATTTATTTTGGACGCAGCAGCTGACCTGCCTGTGTTGGGATCAGGATGACCAACATTAGAATGACCCCCAAGGAGGCAGTTTTAAACTCAGTCATACAAGGATGTGAGTTTACAAGGAAGTGGGGGTGAGGAAATGGGGGATAGGACGTAGGTGGGTCTGTGGCTGGAATCGGTAGGAGCATCTCTAGAGAAACTAAGGCCTGTGTTCTGGTCTCAGGTGAGCTATGATGGCAGGATGTTGCAGCAACATTTCTCAGATTGCAGGAGCACATTCCAGGGTAATTGTTTCTCAGAACTTCTGCTTCGGTTGGCTTTCTGGAATCCCTGACTTAGGTGGGCTACAACCTTACACTAGCTGGCCTCCAACTAAGTGAAATCCTTGTGTGGAAAATTCCCTAAATAACCACAAAAAAAAAAGCATAGTCATAGTGTTTTAATAAATTGATACAAGAGGCCAGTGAGGGCCTTGGAGAGATGGCTCATCAAACTGATTTGTTAGGTGCACTTACATCCATGCAGGCAAGACACTCACACACATGAAATAAAAATAAAAGGGGGACTAGTGAGGTTTTGTTGTGTAGCAATTTTAAAACATTCACCTATTGTTAAAAAAAATGAAAACAAAACAAAACAAAAAAGCAGAGAAAGATGCAGAAAACTTACAGCAGAATGTACGATCTGCGATGGGTAGGGGTGGGGTGGGGGGGAAGGGAAGGGGATATATGCCTGAACTGAATTGGAAAATGATGTATGAAATGCACAAAGCATCAATAAAAATAAATTAAAAAAAAACATTCAATCCTGTAGGGGAAGCCATGGAAGCTACTGCTGTTAACAGGAAGGTAAAACAGATGTTCTAAGAGGAGGTGAAGCATTCCAGCCTGCAGAAAAACTAATTAAACTTGAGAAACAAAATTGCTTCAGGAACTTCCTGAAACTGACCAGGTCCACCAGACCCCTCCATCTCGCCCTCCCCCATATATAAACACTAAGGACTGCTGAGAGACACTGTTGGACCACCCAAGCTTCCTGGGAGGAAAAACATGAGCTGCCTAGAAAATGCTCAAATCCGCCAAGCTGCCTGAAGAAGCAGAGACTAGCTGAGCTCCCTAGAGGACACAGACCATCAGAGCTGCCTGGAAGACGCTGACACTACTGAAAGTCACTCTCCACCCTGTTGAGCTGTCTTTGGGTTGTCCAGGACTCCTGCTTTCATGGGCTGTCACCATGCTGGAGTGGCCTGTGGTGCTGCCGCTCCCTTTCATTCATTTCTGCTCCTCTAAGGAACCTCTCACCAATACTCATGGAGGGAGCCCTAGTAAAACTCATTGCTTCACCAAGTTGGATTCTGGTGGCATCCTTACCGTGGTCTGTTATTTTTCCCTATTTGGAGTCAGTAGACATTTGTTCACAATTCCCCAGGAATAGTGTCACACAGAAATTCAGTGTGCGTGTATGAACATGTGTGTGCTGTATGTTCATGTTCGTGTGTGCACGAGCACGCACAGGCAGGTGCGTGTGCATATGGAGGCCAGAGGTTGACACACGGTGTCTTCCTCAATCATTCACAAACTTAGGTTGTTATTTTTTAATATTTTGTTTGCTATTTTTATTTTCTGTGAATGAGCGTACTGCCTGCCAGTGTGTAAGTGCCAAAAGGTTGTGCAAAACCTACAGATGTCAGAAAAGTTGTGTTGGATTCCTGGGAACTGGACTTACAGGTAGTTGTTAGCCACCAGGTTGGAACTGGGATTCAAACCTGGGTCCTCTGCAAGAGCAATGAGTCCTCTGTAAGAGCAACGAGTTCTCTTATCAGCTTAGCCATCTCTCTAGCCCCTGACAACTTATTTTTAGACAAGGTCTCTCACTGAAACTGCAGCTCATGAATTTGGTTAGACTTGCCAGCCTGCAAGCCCCAAGGATCCTCCCATCTCCACCCATTCCCCCTCCCAATCCTTGGGTTACCAAGAACAGCACTGTGCCCAGCTCCTCAGGCTTCTGCGTGGTGCTGGGGATCTGAGCTCAGATCCTGTGCTCAGATGGCAGCACGTGACTGACTGAGCCATCTTCCTAGGCACGAACTGAGACTTTAGTTTTGTTTACTTATGAGCTTTTATGTTAGGTGCATGTGTGCATTCCCTGCATGCATGTAAGTGTACACATGTGCACAGTGCCCACTGAGGACAGAAGAGCACATCAGATCCCCTGGAACTGGAGTTGAAGATGGTTCTTAGCTGTCATGTGGATGGTGAGAAGGAAACAGCACCTCGGCCAGAGCAGCAAGTGTTCTTAACCTCTGAGCCATCTCTCCAGACTCCCAAACTGAGACTTTAATGCAGCATAAAATTTACATGGGCTGGAGACATGATTCAGTAGTTAAGAACACTGGCTGCTCTTAGAGGACCCAGGTTCAGTTCCCAGCACCCACATGGCGTTAACAATGATCTGTAACTCCAGTTCCAGGGGAATCTTGATGCCATCTTCTGGCCTCTGCAGGCATTGGATGACACGGGTGCACTTACATACATGCGGGGAAAACACTCGTACACATAGAATAAAAATTTTCAATTATTTAATTTTTTTAATTATTTGTAATGTTTCAACTTGTGAGAAATGAAGATTTCAAAATGAAAAGAAATTAATGCAGTGATGAAATTTTGTTTATTAAAACAACAGAATGCCCTGCAGTGTGTCAGAAACGTGCATTTCATCAGTCTATCCTCACCAGAATTGTTTGAGGGGTGTTTGGCAGCTGCCCACACTGAAGCGTTCTTTCCTACAAAAGTCATCTCTTGAGCCGGTTGTGGTGGCGCACACCTTTAATCCTAGCACTTGGGAGGCAGAGGCAGGTGGATTTCTGTGAGTTCAAGGCCACCCTGGTCTACAGAGTGAGTTCCAGGACAGCTGGGGCGACACGGAGAACCTGTCTCAAAAAGACAAAAAAAAAGTCATCTCTTGAAGCCTCTCATTCGCCTGCATGGGATGCCTGCATCCTTCAGTATTGAGAAAAGGACTGTGTCAATATGTGCACTGTGCACATATGTTTCCCAAAACTACTACATCAGTAGTAGACATGAAAATCAGAGTATTTGAGCTCATCTTTTTTACACTTCTTTATATTGTGTGTCTGTTTGTGCACACACACTTGCCACAGTGCAAGTGTGGAGGTGAGGAAATGTTCAGGACTCAGCTCTGTCGTCTGTGGGTCTTGGGATGAAGCTCAGGCCATCAGGTTTGGCAGTAAGCACCTTCAGCAGCTGAGCCATCGCGCTGGCACAAGGTCATCTTCGACAGGAAATCCTCTTCATTTAGCAGCCCCCCTGCTACCACATAGACCCCCTGGCTGAGTGAAGCTAAAGAACTGAGATGACGGCAGGAGACCCTTGGCATTGGCCTGCTCAAGGTCACTTGGGAGCCTTTATTGGAAGTTCAGTGTTTATATATGACAAGTGCTCAAGCAGTTTAAACAGGTACTTAGGAAATTTCCCATAATCACGGTGAGAAAGCAAGCACACTACACCCAAGGCCATGGAGACTGGCTCAGTAACAGATCTCCTTTGATGCATGCAGAAATATAAAGGGGGCGCCACCCCTGCCCTGGCATCCCAAGGACAGCTGACTGGTCTTCTTCTCAGCGTTCTGGAGCAGACTGCCCCCTCCTCAAGCCTCTACATCAGCCAAGTCCAAAGAAGTCTGTTAACTCTTAGTGAGCCAAGCACCCTTATCCATAAAGGACAATGGCAAGTCATTACACCTCAATGCAAAACTGAGATAAGGAGAGATGAACTATGAGACGAAATAAGTCATTATTTTCAGGATGATATAACTGTTATGTAGAAAATAAAATGTATCTATATATCAACAATCAGAATTATAGGAATGCCTTCTACACTATGGGCATCATCTGGATTGTCAACTTTCACCTAGCCTTGAACCAAAATGTTACTCTGTAAAATGTAAACAAGCTCACTGAGCCCTGTGCTCCTCTTCCAACCTGGGCCCCTGAAGTTACTTCCTCAGGCCCCACCTCCCCTTCCACCAAACCAGGGAATGACTGGCTGTGCTTGATCAACACGTCAGAGCACTGGAAGCAGCACTTCTTTCTCATCGCACACAGTGAGAACAGAGAAGTCTGTTGAAATTGTGTGTGTGATATTTTAGGCCTACGGAGCAAAGGGCATAGTTCTGTGAGGAGATGGGGATGAATCCTGGCTTCCAGTTCCACGATTCATGCTGGAGACATTGGATCAATCAAAGTATGAGTAAAGCCTGGCTGGAGAGCACAGCTCCATGAGACATCTGAAGGAGCAGGTGTCACAGTTCAGGTCCACTCTTGGTTTTATTAAACTGAATGCTGAATCATGCTGTTTTCCTTTCAGTAATAGTATCGTGAGTCACACAGAATAAAGAGAAGAACATTTTGTGGTCACACAGTCAACATGGAGACCAGTTCTGTCTATTTTGTACCTGATCCCAGATTTCAGGTCAAGTCTTTGCCTTTGCAAAAAAGGTTTTTATTTTGATACCTACTCTGCTGATGTCAGAGTTAACAGTTTTCATTAACTCTAAGATGCCATTGCAATACTTCACCACTACTTTCTGTACTTGGTATGAATTACAAACCATGATAGGCCACTAAATGAAGGAAGTGCCCAGTATGAAGAAAGCCAAAGTGTTAAGTCAGTACTACAGTGAATCAACATTTTATTTAAAATATTTGTCGTGGACTGGATATACTTCTCTTGTAATGTTTCTGAGGGTGTGTAAGTCTGGAAAGAAAATAAAATGTGGCTTAACAAATAACAGTGGTTCATAAGCGTTGTTCCAAGAACTGCTGTAGGAGAAGCAAACAACACAGTGGCCATGGACTGTTACACTAAGAGGCAAACAACACAATGGCACATGCTATACACTGTGTACAGGGATGAGGCCACACGTAGGAGGAAGCCATTCCTTCCTTAACAAGAGAGAAGTGTGAGTAGCAGTTACTGTCAGGGAACAGGATCAGCAACAGGACAGAAGTGATGGAGCATGCTGCTGGAGCACCAGGGGAAGTGTGTGCTGGTCAGCGATCCCCAAAAGCAGTCTGGGGACCAAGCCACTTTATGATGAGTTGGCGGTGGGCGGGGGTAATAATTTATTTTATGTATGAGTGAAACACAGGTTTGCCTGCATGGTGTGTAATGCACACCCATGCGTCAATGCATTTATCCGATGATGACAGAAGGTGTTCGGATTCCCCTTGGAACTTGAGTTATGTTATTGTTTTTTAAGGCACCAATGATAGTGCTGGGATCCAACCCCTGGGTCACTCTGAAGCAGCCATGCTCTTAGCTTCTGAGTCCATCTCTCCATCCCAGGATGAGTTGTTTTCTTTGCAACCACTCAGAAATGTTTATTTACTGTGGTTATTCTTCCCTTCCTAAGGTTCTGCCTCTCTGTCCCAAGTCTCTATGGAGATCACTGTCTTCTCTGGTAGAGGAAAGACAACACCTTATTCCTTCCTGGGGATTTGTGTCTCTTCTGTAGTGGGGAAGGAGGTGAGGAGGGCGCTGCCCACCAGCATTCAGGATTCTGTCTTTGCCCCACCTGGGACTGCAGGATAGTGGGGCTGAGGGTATGACCCAGCCTCAGCAGCTGCAGGTCCTCAGGGACAAGCCCTCCTGTGTGGCATCAGAGAAGTGGTTCTGAGCAAGAGCCCTCCTGTGTGGCAGCAGGGCTGGGGTCTAAGTTAAGGGTGAGGGGTTGCAGTAACATTGTTATTATATAGGTTGGCCAATGGCTTAGTTCTCAGACAGGGACTGCTGTGCAGGGTTCCCAGGTAGTCTGCAGCTTGCCTGGGGACGCTCCCTGATGCTCTTGCCCCTCTGGCTGCTGCAGGATCATTCAGGTTCAAGATTTGCAGATAGAACACTGGGATTAAAATGGGTGTGCTGCCACACCATTTTAATCCCAGCACTCAGGAGGGAGAAGTGGGCAGATTTCTGTGAGTTTAAGGCATCCTTGGTTACTAGTGAATTTTCCAAGCCAGCTGGGTGTTACAAGGACACCCTGTCTCAGAAAAAACAACCAAAAAAAAAAAAAAAAAAAAAAGAAAAAACAAACGTGGGATTAAGATGAACATTTATTGGCATATAATAACAAAATGATAATAAACATGATCTTGTGATAGATATGTAAAAGGTGCTATATACAATCTGTCATTTATCTACAATTAAACTTCCACTGAGGGAAGGCGGTGCATTTGTTAAAGTGCTTGCTGCTCACGATGCGCTCATGTCGCACATCCACATACAAAGCTGGGCACAGCGGCATGCACCCGTGATCCCATCTCTCAGGAAGCAGAGACAACTGCATCCCGGAGCCAGCCTGTCCAGCTCAGTGGGCAAGCTCCAGGGTCAGTGAGAGGCTCTGCCTCAAAAAGTGAGCTGGGCAGAGTGAGCAAGACATCTCAGGAGGCAAAAGCACTTGCCGCCGAGCTTGACAACCCAAGTTCCTGTCCCAGAACCCACATGGTAGAGGAGAGAATTTGCTTTACCAAGTTGTCCTCTGACTTCCACATGTGCACACAAACACACAGAGCAATTAGTGTAAATGATTTACAGTAAGGTGGCAAGCAACTGAAGACGACTTCCAGTGCGCACCTCTGGCCTCCACATGCACACATATGAAGATGTACACAATAGGTACACGCAATCCATTCCCAGATATTTTGAACATTCACTCATGATGAAAACGAAGATAAGATGGGGATTTATAATCTACTAATGCTTATTCAAGTTGAAGTAAGATGATCCTCCACTCCAGGCCATCCTGGGCCACATTGTTCAAGTTACAGGCACTAAGTATGGCTTAGTGCTAGACTGCTTCTCTTGCATGTGCACTGACGTGGGTCAATCTCTAACACACACACACACACACACACACACACACAACCATACAAAGTCTGTGATTCAAGTCAAGTTTTTTTTAGGGATAAATAGAATATCATAAATCTCTATAGAGAACTTATACAACATTTTTAGGAGAAAGCAATAAAATCCTAATAAGCATGAATGTGCTTTATTCAATATTTTAAAGCATCATTTGGAGAACTCACATCCATGTCTCTACTAAAGAGAGCATCCGCATGCTCCTACCAGCACAGCTGAGAGTCACCATGTTTCCAAAATTAACTATGAAAACACTGTATTTCAAATAAAATCCCAAATGAAGTGCTGTGGGAGAAAGGGCCTTTATTCACAACATTTCCCCAAGTTCATACACACACACACACACACACACACACACACACACGCACTGCCAGGTTTTTTTAAAGTTTCTTAAAAAAGATTTACTTCATTTTTAGTGATGTGTATGTGTGTGTCTGGGTATGTGCAGATGACTGCCAGTACCCACAGAAGACAGAAGAGCATGTCAGATGCCCTGGAGCTGGAGTTACAGGCAGTCACGAGCTGCTCTATATGGATACTAAGAACAGATCTCAAGTTCTCTGCAAGAGCAGTTAGTGCTCTCAATCACTGATCCATCTCTCCAGCCCCAAAACTCTTTAATTTTATTATCATCATGTGTGCAGACACATGTTCACAAGTATGGAATCAAAGGAAAAGGTTGGGGAGTCAGTTCTCTCCTTCCAACATGGACTCCTGACATGAACTCAGTTCATCAGGCTTACATGACAAGTGCTGTTACCCACTGACTCCTATTGCCAGGCTGTACACAGACAAATTTTTGCCTCCACACACTTGGAAATGGAAAGTCCATTGATAGAGAGTCTAAAGCCACCGAAGCAGCTTCCTGTAGAAAGGGAGCGTCCTGTCTTCTTTATATCCTTTTTTCAGGGTTTGGAATCAAACAAGACTCCAGTTATTTTACATCATTGTTATCATCCTCCCACTGCCCCCCCCAAATAAGTATCTTCTGCCTTGTCACAGCACAGAACCAAGATTCAAAACCTACCTCCTCCCCCTTCCCAAGTTAGTGTGTATCATGAATAGAAGGATTACTTGGGGCCATTTATTTCCTGACATTTACTTCCCCCAGCTCATCACTGGCAATGCTTTATATGACACATTTTGTGGGCTCAACAGTTACTCTCTTAACTCCTTTAACGCTGTCCTGCTGCATAAAGAAGTCCAGTGATCAAGGAAGCTGATCTAAATGACGTATGAGACCCAGAATATGCAAGAGACAGACTGGAAAGAACAATAGCCATGCATTCATACAGGCCCTCGGACCATCATAAGCTGGCTTTTGCTTTCAGATGTGTCTCTGATTCAACCTTGAAATCCCATCCCAACTGTCTATTTAAACATGAATGAAGATGAAGAAAAGCATGGAAATGACCCAGAAGATGCCAGGTACGAGAGAAACAAACCATGGCCTCTAATGTCTGTTCAAATTACAGCTTCATAAGTAAAACAAATGGTTCTTGTATAAAATGAATAAGTCCTGGAGAGGTTTGTCATGCATCACATAGAACTGACACAATCTCTATGATGTAGAATTTGAACATGTTTTTCAGGTGATTGGGGTGACGAGAATATTTTAATATTTTAAGAGGTGGGTTGTGGAGGAGCCCAGGCTGGCTTACAACTTACTTTGTAGACAAAGATGTCTGTAAAGTCACTCACTATGTAGACAAAATGATCCTGAACTCCTGATCCTCCCTCACCACTGCCCAAATGCTGGGATCACCAGTGTGGGCCATCATTCCTAGCTGTGCTTGGGTTTATAAGGATCCTGTTGGCATCAGGGTGCAGAGGGATTAGAGATGGCCAATACTAGAGAGAAAGAGGGTTAGAATGTTCAAATGGAGCCCAGAGTAAAGCCTTGTTATGTAACTCACCAGCATCTGACCCAGGCCCAGATGATAGTTTAAGGCAAATATTTGTACTCCCCTGGCCACAAATTATTTCAGGAATGAACATGTGTTGGCATGAATTATGGTTCCCCCTATTTCATGTGGAAGTCCTTGCCCAAACCCCAGTGATTATATTTGGATATAGTTTTAAACAGAATATTGAATGAAAACTGGGTAATCAACCCAGACCTTAATCCTGGGTCTGGAGAGATGGCTCAGCAGTTAAGAATACTGACTACTCTTGGGCTGGAGAGATGGCCTAGCGATTAAGAGCACGGACTGCTCTTACAGAGGACCCGGGTTCGATCCCCAGCACCCACATGGTAGCCGAGAACCGTCTGAAACTCCACTTCCAGGAGAACTCCAGTTCCAGGGGAATCCGACACCCTCTTCTGACCTCCGCGGCATTGCATGACACAGGTGCACAAACTTGCATGCAGACAGTACATTCAAACACATACAGAAATAAAAAAATTTAAAAAAAAGAATACTGACTACTCTTGAAGAGGACCTGGGTTTGATTCTCCTCATCCACATAACAACCAACAACTGTCTATACCTCTAGTTCCAGCAGATCCTTCACACTTTTCTAAACTTTCAGGCATTATACAATGCGAATGCACTTATGTATATTTAGAACTTTAAGGAAAATTAATTTTCATCATTTAATCCACC
>VZQC01007598.1:43787-74117 GCA_009823505.1 Rhizomys pruinosus
AAAAAAAAAAAAAAAAAAAAAAAAGATAGTGAATGACTTCATCTTGCTCTTCTCTAGGCCGCAATGACCCAGCTTGGCTTCCTGCTGTTTATTGTTGCTGCCACCACAGGCTGCAGTGCAGGTGAGTCTTCCTCACAGAGCCCAGTTTCCTTCCAGTGTTACAGGCAAACAGAACTAGACTGGATTGCTTCTAGGATCTGGGTCTCTGGGACCAGGAGTGATGCCTTTCAGATGTAGACTGAGTGCTGATGCCTTGTGAAGAAATGGGCCTGTGAGACTGTTGCTGAAGCCTGCCTGGGTCCAGGTTCTGTGCTTGTGTGTGACCCTAAGAGAACTCCAGCAAGAAGTATGTCCCTTCCCAGTCACTCTCTGCCATTGTCCTTTGGGTATCAAAGTACACAGTCTGCTTTGTTCCCAGAGAATACTTTCTTCAGTCCTCCTCCCTACAGGAATAACTTAATGGTAATTTACAATCTATAATTTCCCATCATTGATTTATATATTTATCTTTATTTTATTTTATTAGTCTTTTTTTGTTAGAGGGTTGCCCTTTTAATTCCAGCTAGCCTGGAGCTTGCTATGTAGACCAGGTTGGCCTTGAACTCACAGAGATCCATCTGCCTCTGCCTCCCGAGCGCTGGGATTAAAGGTATGCAGCACCACTCCCGGCCTATAAATATTTATTTTTAAAGTAAATCCCATGCATCTAAATATCATCTGACTTGATCATCAGAAAACACTCTTTATTAGCTTCATTTTAGGTCCTACAAAACCAAAGCTCAGATTAAGTTGGAAAAAGAAACTCAGATTATAAATACAATCCAAAAATACTTTACTTGTAAACACTGAGCTACTTAGAGCTGAGTAGCTCTGCCTAAAGCTCTTGATTGTCTCCACAGCTATAGATGTTAGAGTACTTTGCAGAGGTGACACTAACACCCAGGGTTCTTCATTCCGTGCTTCTTGATCTCCCAGTCAAGTCCCCCCACTGTCCACCACCCTCCCTAGCTTTCAGGATCATCAGACTACACACACTCCTGATAAAAATGGACTCTGCTTTATTCTTTCTTTCAGGACTTTGGACACATTGTTCCCCTGCCTTGACATCTCTTCTATTTCTTCCTACTGATAAATCTCGTTTCTTCTCTCAGAATAAGCCAAGGGATCCCTGCACACCTAGAGCATTCTCTTCCACGGAATCTGGGGTCTCCAGTCTGGCCTCTCCTTTCTCCTTTCTCACTTCAGAGATTTTCTTTTCTCTCCTATGTTCATTCATTCCTTTCAGAGTCATTTTCTGTTGACTTATCAGAAGCTCCCTCTAGAGGTAAACTCTTTGAATGCCCTGTGCCCAGCATAGTGTGATGCATTGTGAGGGGAGGCTGAGTAAGCCTGTGCTGGGAGCAATGGATAAGACACTGGATGGTCAGAGTCCTTCGACTAGACCCCAAGGCTCTGAGATAGTCACAGAATGAATTTGGGACAGTGACCAGGGGAGGCTGGGTTTTTATTGAACCAACAGTGGGAATAAGACTCTGCCTGTTCTCCAGCTAACGACGATCCTGTTCCCAGCACATGGAACAATGCTTTGTCTTCATCTCTGCTCAGAAGCTGCAAGGAGATCAAACAGAAATTCAAAAGTGCACGTGGTAAGTGATGAAGCATGTAAAGAACACACCTGCAATATGAAGGCTGAGGATGGAAGGCTCTGGGCCTCTTTGGCTACATGGGAAGACCCTATGTCAAAAACACACAAATAAACAAATAACCTGGGACTGGAGAGATGGCCTAGCGGTTAAGAGTGCCGACCGCTCTTACAGAGGACCCAGGTTCGTTCCCCAGCACCCACATGGTGGCTGAGAACCGTCTGAAACTCCAATTCCAGGAGAACTCCAGTTCCAGGGGAATCTGACACCCTCTTCTGACCTCCGCGGCATTGTACGACACGGGTGCACAAACCTGCATGCAGACAGTACATTCCTACACATACAGAAATAAATTTTAAAAAATTAATTAAAAAAAGAAACAAATAACCCATATAGCCAATTATGCTCTTGTTCTCTGAAGGGCTTTTATTTTTTTAATTTAAAAATGCGATAAAATGTAGATATGGGAAGTGCCCAGTGGGTGATCACTGTCCAATTGGCAAGGCAACAGAATAGAATGTCCAATTTTAGGGTTTTCAGTAGTAAGGCCTTCACAATGTGTGGGATACAAGTACACTATCCATCTCAATAAACCTTTCACTATCTTAAAAAGAACCATTAAGCAATAAATTCCCTTAGTCCTGGGTAAGTGCTATTCTCCTTCTTTCCACTTATGAATCTGCCTATTCCGGTCACCTCACATTCATTTTTTTCAAATATTTTTATTTATATGTATATATATGTATATAGATGAAATATGTATATATACATATACACATACATATATATGGGGGAGAGGATGTGCACACTTGAGTACAAGTGCACATGTTTTCCAGAAAACGGCATCTAGTCAATCCTCTGGAGCTGGAGTTACAGGTATAACCACTGAGGTGGGTGCTGGGACCTGAACTCAGCTCATCTGCAAGAGCAATACCTGCTCTTAACCATTAAGCCATCTCTCTACCCAATTCACTCATGTTTTACCACTGAATAGATAATAAATATACACTATATATTGAGTACAATACATAACACAATATTTTGCTTATCCATTCATTTGCTCCAATCTTTGAGGTCTTAGGACCAAAATGTAATGAATATTAGTATACATATTTGAGTCCGTGTTTCAGTTCTTTGGGATATATGCTAGAAGTGGAATTGCTTGGTGATATAGTAATTCTATATTTAACTGTTGTGCTGGATAGCTTTAGTGTCAACTTGACACACCTGGGTTGAGGGAGCCTCAATTGGAGAATTGGCTCCATTGGATTGGCCTGTGGCCACATCTGTGGAGTATTGTCTTGATGGTCGAGCAGTGGGGGTGGGGGGGNTCTTTCAAGGAGTTTGTCTTCTGCTCTTTTTAGTCCTTGACTTGTTCTTTGTATCTTTGATTTCTTTGAGTCTGTCTATGATTGTTCTTTTAAGATCTTTGTCTTGGGTTATGTCCAGGGAGATCTCATGTTGGAGTCTTCTAAGCAGTGATAGGGTTTGGTGGGGATTTATTATTTGCTTTTCCCATGTTGGCTGTTTTCCTTGTGCTTTGGAGATGTGAATTTGTTTTGCCTGTAATCTGATGTTGAAATTCAAGTATTTCTTTACTGCACTGACGACTTTCTTTACTCGCAATGACGACTTTCTCTTTACTTGTTTCTTCTTTCTTTTCAACATCATCTTTCTTTCTTCTTTTCTTTCTTTCTTTCTTTCTTCTTTCTTTCTTCTTTTTATCTTTTTGAGACAGGTCTCCCTATAGGCCCAGCTGGCCTGGAACTCACTCTATAGACCCGGCTTGGCCTTGAACTCACAGAGATTTCCACTGCCTTCTGCCTCTGCCTCCTGAGTGTTGGGATTAAAGGACATGCACCACATGCCCAGTGCTTAAAAGATGGTTATTAGTGCCATGTGGGTGCTAGGAATTGGAACCTGGGCCCTCTCAAGAGCAGTTGATTGCTCTTAACCACTGAGCCCTCTCTCCAGCCCCACTTTACTTGTTTTCTTCAGGTCCTTTTGTTGTTTTCTTCTTGTTTATGAAGGGCTCACTGGCCTAGGTTTCAGGGTTTCCTCTTTTGGTTGTGCATTGGAAGATCCAGCTATCACTACTCTTTCTGGTCTGAAGCTACTCCAGAGATCCTAACAGGTAACAAATCAGGTCAGCTATCGCTGAAGCACAACCCACCCAATCACTCTCGACATTCCCAATGCCTGCTCCTTAGGTGGCCATTGGAGTGGCAGGTTTCCTGTCTGTTTTGTTAGCAGAGTCACTACTACTGTTTCCACTGGGATTCCACACACAATTGGGGGGGGGCAGAGACAGACACGTGTATATGGCTTATACAATTGTTGGGTCACTGGGACCTTCGCCAGCCCTTGCAGCCTGCCTCTCACCCTGAGTTGTATAACTGGGACCTTCACCCAGCTCCAGGGCTTGGCTCTTAAGTCAAAGCCACAGTCTATCATGGCCAGAAAGTCATGTTGGAGGAAGCTTGAGGGTGGTAATTGGTCACATTGATATTCACAGTGAGAAAGCAGAGAGCTGACAATGTTGCTGCTCAGCTTCCTTCTCTTTTTATATAGTCTGGAACCTAAACCATTGAATGGGCCTGCCCACATTTGCATCTTCTCTCCTCCATAACTTTATCTAGCAAATTCCCTACAGGCATGCCCAAGGTTGTCTCCAAGTGATTCTAGATACTATTGGGTTTGGAGTCAGTTTTAACCATCAGCTTCTAGAAACTATGCGAAATTATTAAAGAGTCACAGGCCAGCTGTTTGTTGTTTGAGCCACTCCTGCTTATGGTTACTGTTATAGACGCCTTACCCAACTAACCCAGATCTAAATAACCGTGTTCTCAGCAACGATCGATATCGTCGGCTGGTAAACTATTGTTGGCTGTTGTGTTCATGAGTCTCAGTGTGTTGCCAGCTTGTCAGCATCATGTCACCTGGATTATCTTGTATTTCCTTTGCCCTTTTCCATGCCCTTCATCAATTCACTATCATGCGCTTCCCCCTTACCACTGTTGGACCATTAATCTATACTCTGTAGCAAGAACTCCATTAGAGCGGTCCAGTAACATGTATTTAGTATTTTTATTTATTACTTTAAAAATATTTTTATTTTATTGTATTTTTTTGTGTATGTAGTGCATTGCCTGCATATATAAGTGCACACCCATGTTCTGCAATACTAGCCATAGAGGGGACAGACGGGGGCTTCAGGTCTCTCGAACTTAGTTATAGATAGTTGTTAGCCTCGATGAGGGTGGTAGGATTCAAACCTGGGTTTCTGCAAGAACAGCCAGTTCTTTTCGAGCCGTCTCTCCAGCCCCCACAACATGTATTAACAAGCACTCTGTGTTCCTACAAACCTATCAACTTCACTTTGGTGATCTAATTTGTTGATGCTCACTTGTTTACTATTCTCTCTTTGTTAAAACATTTAGTTATTGCATATGTGTGTGGACACACACATGACACAGTGTGCATGTGTTGAACATTCAAGTTTAGTGAGAACACGCTTGCAGGAAGGGTTTTGGTTTCTCCTCTTCCTTTGGCCCAGGGGCATAAACTCAGGTCATAGGTGGTGCAAGTGTCTTTACTCACCTAGCCTTCTCTCCACCTCTCTCCAGCCTCACTGAGCTCTCTGATGCTCACTGCTATTTCTTTACAGTAATAAAGTCCTCACTTTCATTTCACTTCTGTTACAGTAAAATTACTCTGTTCATCTTGTCTAGCTAAATATTTGTAAATTCTGTTGAATGATTGTGTGTGGGAGTGCACACGCGAGTGTGTGTGTCCCGTGTTGTGCCTGCTCTGTTGTCGTTTGTGGTGTGTGGTGGCGTTGGCTGTGGTGTTTTCCAGTCTGTGTGTCTGTGTTTGTCTTGTGTGTGTGTCTTATGGTAGTGTGCATGTTGTTTGTGTATCAGGCATTTAAATGGGTTTTAACACCTTTTCTCACTCTGCTTATTTTTTCGTTATTTGTTTCTTTTCGGAGAGTTTTTTTCGTTCCTTATTTCCGTTTCCCCGGCTCCAATTCCATACATTTCAACCAGGGTCATCCTGTGGTTACGATCTCATGGATGTCAGCTCTGAAAAGTCTATTCGCGAAGTGTGTAACATGCTGGGCATCGTAACCTGCTACTTATGAGTAGTTTGTGATAGATATGTGTGCCTTCTGTCTTATTTGGGTCTTCTCTTTCCGTGGTTCGCTTTAGTCGGATTCAGGGCCCTTGCTTTAATGAAAGGAACGGCATAGGGAAAGTTTTGCCCTGCTCTGCTCGCATTGCGTTGTTGATTCCCACGCACCCCATCTCCGCAACGCTCATTACGTAGACCTTGACCGTCATGGCAGTCTGCAATTTTCCCACTCCTTGCACTCCCCACGTGCTGGGAGAGTCATGGAATGATACTGGCACTTATACGGCCCGCTGGCCCACGGCGATTGACCACTGATGGTAGCCTATCTCACCATCCATTACATCGCAAACAACCAGGCTCCAGTGTTAAGGATGGGACTCAAAAAACTGCACTGCGGGAGAGCTGAGCTTTCGTACACTTCCATGGCTGAGTAGTTGCCTAGCAGGCACAAGGCCCCCTTTGATATTGCACTCATTTCTACAAAGAGGGAAAAAAACAGGATCTGAGGTCTCCTGAGAACAGCTCAGGAAAGCCCAGGTGCCAGGGCATGGGCTAAAGGCCCCAACGTCGGTTGTCTGTTTTTCCTATCCCTCCCCCTGAGTATTACGAAGGCATCTGACGAGACAAGCAAGGCCGGCTTCAACACAGGAAAAACGGAATGCATTTAGGACCTATTTTGGAATACAGGCAAGGAGAAAGCTCATATGCCAGGAACAACACAAAGAACGAGACAACACCCGAAATGCGGGCCAAGTAATAAATCCTCACCAAACTCTACCAGCCCTGTGGAGTATTCCTACAGTGGGATCCCCATGGGGATGGCCCACGACACGAGTCATCTCGAAAACCACAATTGGGAACATACTTAACGAACTGCAAACATTCTAAAGAGCCAAATCAAAGAACTAAGAAAAGAGAGATGAAGAAACTCAAGCGGACCTAGGTAGAGGACTGACAACTCTGGAAGGAACCCGGAAAATACTCTCGAAAGCTCCCATGCCTGAACAGAGTATAGGATATCAACCAAACCAGTGAAGTCAAATAGCTACCGGACGAGCTGAAGAAGCTCCAAACAAGAAGTCGCAATTACCTCAGAACTTCAGCAGGAAGAAATGAAAATCGGAAATCAATTACACTCATCCAATCTAAGAGGAGAAAGGAGTGTGAAAAGCCTCAGACGAGAATGGCGGGCAAATGCAGAAACAACGATATAATGATCACTACGACCTGGACATGACCTCCCTCAATTGCACCCCTTCATGTTTTACAACTGTACCCTAAAAACCTCAAAGGAAGGATTATGAACAAATTTTAATAATAGCACAAAAGTCTGAATAAACAACAAGGGTAACTGGGGGGACACGATGGTTAAAAGATAAAAACCTCCACAACGCATCATAGGTATAGGGAAGGAGAAGAATTCCAAAGACGAATGTACCTAACCCCCCCTTAAATTTTGATCCCCTTTTTTTTTTCACTTAATATCCGACACTCAAAGTTTTTTCCCTTCTCCAAACTTTTTTCCAGGCAGCCCTACCTCGAGCCACCTTACTTTCTTTTTGTTTGTCCTTTTTTGTTCTTCCTCAAAATCGCTCACGTATTTTTGAGTTTAAACTGGGTTACTTTCATCTTCCCCGTGGTATTGACGTTTTTTGTGAAACGAAATATCTCGATCTCTCATCAATAAAGTACGTTGCTACCCTACTTATCTATCCCCTCATAGCTGTTTCAAATTACTTCACGCTATCCGTTACTGCCTTAGAGGATTAACACTGAGTGACTCCTGGGCTCAGAATGATCGCTCACCCGAGCTAACTGGCAGAGGTAAGATCTGAGCCGTCCCCGCACCAATACAGAGATGGACAGCAAGGAGAGAGGAGAGGCAGAGGATAAGGAGAGATTTTCTAGAGGCAGTAATGGAACGACAAAAGAGCGAACGAGGGGAGGGGGAGAAGAATAAAGGAGCAGTCGATAAACACACTAAGGCTTTAGGGGGAGGAAGGAAATAGAGAAGAGCGAAGACGAGATCGAGCGGGCCCACTCGCAGAGAGCAGCGTCACGAGCACGCACCGCAGCGAGGAGAGATTGAGCCTGGACAGGGGACTTGCTAGGGAGAAGACTAAACCAGCGACGGAGGGAGCTAAGTATGTACCACACGGACGCACAGCCCACTTCCTTGTTGTTGTTGCGAGAGATTACTGCAAAGAGAAAAACAAGCAGAACCACAGCTAACAGGCTGGGTTAGGGGAGTGGGAGAAGACTTTGCCTCTCTATCCATGGAGAGGTGCTGGCTGTTGCTGTATTTACAAATGATCGCCAACCCCCTCTTGTTGCCCCCTTTCTTCCCTCTCCCACTCCCCTTTTTTCTTTATTCCCCTTTCCTCTTTTTCCCTCTCCCTTGCCCTTTTCATTCTTTTTTTTTTCTTCCCCTCCACCCCCTTCTTTCCTTCTTCCCTTCTCCTCTCCCTCCATTACTTCCCCTCCCCCTTCTTTTTTTCCCTTTTTCCCCCCTTTTCCCATTGGTCAGATTCTTCCAACAGAATAAAGATTAAACTTCCCCCAACTTACAAAAGCAAACCACTTTACAAATACACGAAAGGCACATAGAACTCCAAACAGAACAAGATCAGAAAAGAAACTTCTCCACGCCCATCATAGTTAAAATGCTGACACCCAAAAACAAAGACAAATCCTTAAAGCGGACAATAGAGAAAAATCAACAAGTGACCTATAAGGGAAACCTATCAAAATTACAACTGACTCTCAGTGCAATTTATGAAAGCAAGAAGAACCGGAGCAAAGCATTTCAGGTTACAGGACAATAGATGCAAACCTAGGTTACTATACCCAGTAAAAGTGTCGATTATAATTGAAGGTGAGAGAAAAACCTTCCATGATAAACAAGTTGAAATAATACCATGTTCCGGGGGCTGGAGAGATGGCATAGCGGTTAAGGAGGGCTGACTGCGCTTAAGAGGACCTGGGTTGATCCGCCGCACACACATGATGGCCGAGAACCGTCTGCAAACTCCACTTCCAGAGGAAACTCCCGTTCCAGGGGGAATCTGACACTCTCTTCTGACCTCCAAGGCATTGCACGACACGGATGCACCAGACCTGCATTGCAGACAGTACATTCTACACATACAGAAAATAAATAAAATAAAAAAATTTTTTTTAAAAGAAAGAATAACATGTCCGGAAGACCAACTTCCAGAGAATGTACTGGAAGCAATTCAAAGAAAACAGAAGAAAGGAGAACCAACCCCAGGCACCTAGAAAGCGAAATCAATAAAAGCATAACTGCAGAAGTAGAAACCTAAACCCAAACCGCAACTGGATAACAAGGCAAAAGGAAGCAACCACAAACCTATCAGTCATAAACTTAACTATTAATGGGCCTAAATTCCCCAATCAAACGACATAGGATGGGAGATTGGATTAGGAAACAGAATCCCTCCATATGCTGTCTACAAGAACCACATATTACCTTCAAGGACAGGCACCATCTTAACGTGAAGGGATGGAAAAAAAATATTCCAAGTAAATGGTACCACAAAGAAAGTAGTGTTGCTATTTTAATATCGACAAAATAGACTTCAAAGCTAATAAGACATCAGAAGAGAAAAAGAAGGCCATTACATCTTTATTCAAAGGAACCATTCACCAAGCACATTTCACAACCATGACTATATATGCACCAACCTCTGGTGCACAAAACTTTATAAAGGCAATTCTCCAGGACCACAAGTCACACCACTAACCCCCGTACACTCATCGTGAGGGGCTTCAGTACCCCACTGAGTCCTTGGATAGGTCAACAGGCCAAAGAAATAAACAGAGAGACATCTGAAACTGAACGGATGATACACCAAATGGACTCCATAGACCTCTAAGCCAAATATACATCCTAACTACCAGTACGCAATACACTTCTACTCAGCACCCCCGGAACATTCTCCAAAATCGACCACATACTGGGAACACAGAAGAAACCTCCACAAATACAAAAGATTGACCATTTACATTTCATGCATTCTATCAGACCACGTCCCAATAGGAAAAAACTAAAGTAGACAATGATAAGGTAGTTCTGTTGTCCTTTGACCTCTACAGGTGCACACACATGCAAACATCACACTCATACACACACACACAAAAGTCAATTTGTTGTTCTTTTGTGTGTCCAATGTTCATATGTTTGGGTGAGTGTGTACACATGTATGTGCACATGGGTTGAGGGTGTATGTGTGTTGTGGGTATATGTGGCTTTTAAATGATCTGTCTTTTAAAACTTTGGAACTCATTTAGAGTGAGAGAAATGTGGAAGTATTTGACACATTGAGTTAAAAGGCTGTTGAATGCTGGCAGCACAGCTTAATGGGCTGTAGGAGACTGGAAGACAGGAGTGCCGAGAGACACGTGGACCTTGGAGGCCCGGTTCATTAAGTCCTAGAGGTCAACAAGGACTTTATCTGGAACTGGAAATGAGGCCATTCATGTGCTATTTTGGCCAAGAACCTGGCTTCATTCTGCCTATGTCCTGAGAACCTGAGTGAAGTTCAGGACTAGATTGTTGGGCAACGTGGATCTCAGGACAGGTCAGCATTCAGACTGGTGCTGAGAAAGGGGCTGTGATTGTTGAACGGATCAGCACCACTGAAGTGAAACCTGCTGAGATGCATTGGGACAACAGGAAAGTGTTTTCTCAGTGTCAGCACTCAGAAACTGATACAGCTCTGACCCAAGGGGGCCAAGTGTAGTGTCATAAGGGTCATCCATGTGTCACTGATTTTGAGCAGATGAAAGTTCTAAGACTGAGAGGGTCATGGAGATGCTAGGCATTGTGTAGCAAGGTCAGAGTCCCTGCAGAGAGGCCCTGAGAGGCTGTTACATAAAGTTGTGAAGACAAAAGTGAATCTCGAATTACAGTGAACACGTCAGAATATTGGAGATGTCAGGACCATAGCATGTCTGTCAAGAAGAGGTCCAGGTGCGGAAGCAACATAAGCCAAAGAAGTTGTGTGTGCTGCAGGTGGCAGAGCTGGATGGGTGGGGCTTCCCCAGGCCCTGGGAACCCCGAAGGTGACATGATGAGCCCCAGATGCGGAATTTGGATTTGCCCTTCTGGGGTTTGGTTTCTCTTTGGTGTAGTTATATTTTATCCTAGCTCTTTCTTATTGGAATAATAATGTTTATTCTGTGCTACTATATATTGGAAATACATAACTTTTTATTTTATAGGAGCTCATATTTAAATAACTTTAGACTTCTGAAGCCTTGGAATTTGCAAAGACTTTGGCAGTTTTAAAATTGAGCTGTGTTGGAGTGAGGGATGGCCTAAACAGTTAAGAGCCGCCGACCGCTCTTCTTGCAGAAGACCTGGGTTCGCTCGCCAGCACCCACATGAGGCTGAAAACTGTCTGTCACTCCAATTCCAGGAGCATCCATGTATATGTGTGTATATGATGTGTACCCTCTTCTGACCTCTTGCGCATTGCACAACACGGGGGCACCGACCTGCCTGCAGACTGTACATTCATCCACATTAAAAATAAAATAAAAACATCAACAAAAAATAAATAAACTAATAAAAAAATTAGCTGTGTTTTACATTATGATATAAACAGACTTTTAGGACAAGAGGTAGAAATTTATGGCTTAAAGTAATATATTTGTGTGTCAAGTTGACAAGAGGTGGATTTGTGATGGTTAGTTTTAATTATCAACCATATATAATCTATAGAATTACCTGGGAGGAGAGTATCAATGAAGAATTGTCCAGCTCAGATTGGTTTATGGGCATGTCTGTAGGAGATTACCTCAATTGCACGAATGGATGTGAAGAGGACAAGAGACAAGTGGGTGGGTGCTCTTATTCTTCTGGATAGGGTTACTAAGACTGAACAGAAAGGAGAAAGGTTCATTTCTCTGTGCTTTTGACAATGGGTGTGATGTGACTAGCTGCTTCTAGTTCTTATTTTGACTTCCCCACAGTGATGGACTATAACTATAATTGTGAGATAAAGTAAATCCTTTTCCTGCTAAGTTCTTTTTTGTTAGAATAATTTATCACAGAAAAAAATAAATTCAAGTAGGACACTTATCAAGGAACTTTGTGAATCTTCTAACTTTCATGAACTGAGTTTTGTCATTTTGTTCAATCCTCCTGAGTCTTTTTTTTTTTTTTTTTTTTTAAATTTAATTAATTTTTTCTTGAGCTTTGCATTTCATACATTTTTTACACTTCAGTTCAGGCTTATTTCCCTTTCCCTCCCCCCCCACCCCATCCCAGATCATGCATTCTTGCCATAACTGTCCTGCATCTTTCTCTCGCTTTTTGTTTTTTTTCATTTTAGCTATATTGATAATCCATTGAGTACAAGCATCCTTCATGCAAAACCTATCTGCAGGCTGTGTGCCCAAAAACCTACGCTCCACCATCCAGTGGGGGTGATAGGTTGTTTGATCAATTCAAGTTGATCAAATGAGTGTCCAGACTCATTCTTAGGTTACCATTCACCCAATCGCAGCCCTTACATTCTACCACGCCCCTCTTCGGCAGGTGTTCCCTAGGTTTAGAAAGGGGCACAGGTGGAGGGCGAGGTAAAACAGTCCACTCTCTCTGAGCTGTTGTTGGACTTCTGGTCACTTCTGGCTGTTTTCCTTTCATGAGTCTTTTTAACATTTTATTATTTATATTTTTTATGTGTTTGCGGTGTACTGTCTGTGTTTAGGTTGGTGCACGGTGTCATGCAATCCCATGGAGGTCAGAAGCGGATGTCATTCCCCTGGAACTGAAGTTAAAGATGGTCCTTAGCCACCAGTGGGTGCGGGAATCGAACCCGGTCCTCTGCAAGAGGAGTCGTGCTATTAACTGCTTGAGTCATCTCTCCAGCGCGCCAACTTCATGAATTCTTATGAGGCCCCCTCTCCCTACAGAAGAAATGTTTCAATTCAGGGGAAATGTGTACACAACATCAGAATATGAAATATGAAAAATACAGACACAATTTAAGATACAGGACGATGATTGCTGTTGTGAGTTCACTTGGGTTCTCCAAAGAGATAAGCTGCAGTCCTGACCCCAGGATTCTACCAATGTAATCTTACTTGGATATAGGATTTTCAGAGACATAAAACCATAAGACAGGCTTATACTAGATTAGGATGGGCCCTACATCCAATATGGTATGTGTCCTAATAAGAGAAATACAAGGGCTGGAAAGGGATCAGCAACTCCAAAGCCCTTGCCACCAAGCTGACAACTTGAGTTTGATCCTTCGGACCCAAGTTGATAGTATAAGAGAGCTGAGTCTTGAAAATTGTCTTTCATAGTCCATGTATGTGCATGTACACACACAATGAATAAATAAATAAAATAAATTCATAACATAGAAAGGAAACACCAAAAATACAGAGACATGCACACATGGAGGGAGGACGGTCTAATGGCTCATCCACAGAGCCAGTTTGGTCAGGATCCTGCTGCGTTGAGACCGTCAGACTCCCCAGGCTGCTGTTGGGCTGCTGCTGCTGGTATGCTGCTGTTGCTGTAATGCTGAACCAACTCGGAATTGGTGTACTATTACTTTTGTGTAGGTGGTGACCAAAAACTTCTGATCGTGAGAACAGTTTAAAGAGGAAGGCTGCACTTGGTCAGGTTTCAGAGGATTCAGTTCATGGTCACTTGGCCCCATGCGTTTGGACAGAACTGGACCTTGCAGGAGCATTCAGCAGAGAAGCTTCTTCTTTCATGGGGCAACGAAGCAGAGCATGATGAGGAGAGAACTTAGGAACAGGTAGAACCTTCAAAGGCATGACTCCAAGACCTACATGCTCCAACTAGGCTCCACTTCCAAAGTTTCTACAACCACCCCAAATAGTGTCACCAGCAAGGGACCAAGAACTCAACACACAGAGCTATACTGGATATTTCATATTCAAACAATAACACTTTGACTCTCTATATCAAAAATCTGGGTGGCAATATCCAATGGTCAAATCCAGGCCATCTGTCAATATTATGGACTCATAGAAGGGTGTGAAGAAAAATGATCTCCTCCAATTTCCTTACATCTGGGTCTCTGATTCTCTCCATGTTTTACAGGTCAGGAGGTGGGAAGATGTAGATTTTTGGAGAGGAAAAGGAAAAAAAGTTTAGGGTTAAGAGGTGTAAGAATCAGCGCCAGACTTTCAGACGTAACGCCTCGTGGAAGATTCGTTACCTCTTAACTACTTAACTTAATGCATACAGTGTTAAACCAGCATCAACAGCCAACGAGGTATCCCCCACCCTGCTGCCCACTAATTTTCTCGAAGTATTTCTCACGTATCACTTCGCTCGGAGACCTTGATGTTGTCACCACAGATTAGATATTTTCTCCTCTATCTATTCTCTTCATTTTTCGGTCCAGTTGGCCAATACGTCTGATGCCAAGCGTCAGTGTCATTCAACGTATGAAAGCCTTTTTGATTTCCCAGGCAGAGCCTGCCAGTAGCTCATAAGCACTAGGCAGACAGGACAGATGGGCTCCACAAATGGTCTCTCCTCCTCTGGGGAGTGAGTGATTGATAAGGCTTGAGCAAGGCTAGGTGGCCAATTTAAGGCTAGCCAGTCAAGTTCAGAGATTTATGGGTTAAGCTTTCTTTTTTTTTTTTTTTTTTTTTTTTTATTTATTTCGGTATTTTTTTTTGTGGTTTTTTTTTTGTATTGAATGTACTGTATGCTTGCGGGTCTGTGCACCTGTGTTGTTGCAATGCCGCGGAGGTTCAGAAGAGGGTTGTTCGGGATTCCCTGGGAACTGGAGATCGGTTTCTCCTGGAATTGGAAGTCTCAGACGGGCTCTCGGCCGCCATGTGGTTTGCTGGGGATCGAACCCGGTGGACCTCTGCAAGAAGCCGTCGGGGGGCCGCTCTTAACTGTAGGGCCATCTCTCCAGCCCCGGGTTTATAGCTTTCTTAATGGGGCTTTTGTTCTTTACTTGTTCCATACATTCTAGCAGATTTATCCAAAGGAAAAAAGAATCTTAAATACAACAGAAAAGGGATAGAGCTCATCATCCTCAGTCAGCAGAAGAAATGAATACAGGCTTTATCATGAAAGAACTAATTCTTGTGTTTATTACTATTTATTCTTTTGTGGTGCTGGGACCAAATCTGAGGTCCCAGGGTGTTGTAAATGCTGGGTGAGCACTCTACCACTGAGTTTTCAGCTGTAGCCAAAGAACTAACTTTTCAAATTAATGGCAATAGAAAGCCCTGATGACAGAAAACTGAAAGCCTTCTTCCAAAACTGTTATCATTGGCTGATCACTTCCAGAGCATAAGGGAAGCTGTTTGTTGAAAACAGGCTATGCCCCAAAATAGCCTACCATGGTTAAGAAAAATATGTTCAGGAGAAGGAACCAAAAAACTTTACAAAAGACTCTGACCTGCACACAGCACCCCACAGCCCCATCTATTTCCCCATTCCTGTATGCCGTGTATAACTCCTAAATTCTCTCCGCCTAGTCACAATGTAACTCCTGCAGATAGGCTGCAGCTGCTCGCTGTGCTGTGCTGAATAAACACACTCTTGTCCTGATGAAGGTCGGCACTGTTTTTTTTTTTTTCCTGACTCCAGGGAATTTCCTGCACTCTGATTTCAAAGAAATAGCATCTCTAAACCAGGGATCCATGGAAACAGATGCAAGACTTGATTGTTTCTGGTTGAACTGCAAATGAGCATCTCCATTTCATTATCTTTTCAGTGAAGGGACTTTACCCTGGTGATAATCACCTTGCTGGGGTAAATGCCCACATGGACACTTGTTCCTTTAGCCCTTCCTGCTGCATCCCTTTGATGTAGATGAGATAGTTCTTCCTGTAAACTGGACCACTTTGTGAATGTGCTGTCCTTTGTCATGCACTGGTACAACCTGAAATTCACCATCGTTTCTAATAGGCATAGACCAACATTGTACTTCCGACTCAACTCTTTGGAAAGAGAGGTGGGTATAATCTTCCTCCAAATGTGAGAAATGCCTTATACAGTTGTTCTTATCAGAAGACACAAAGGGATTGAACTTCATTTGATGCCTGCTCTTCCAGCAATGGTCACAGAAGAGAAGAGGACTTCAGGCATCTTCCAGTTCTGCAAGTTCAGTAAGGAGACTTAAGGAGGGTATGGTGTCACAACCTCTAATCCTAGCACTTGGATGCAGAGGCACGGTGGGATCTCTGTGAGTTTCAAGACAGCTGGTGCTACAGGGGGGGGGACGTGAGTTCCAGGCCAGCTGGGGCTACAGGGAGGACCCCGTCTCGAAACGATAAAAAAAAAAAAGAGACTTTTAAATAGGCTCATATGTGAGGATAGATGATTTCAAAAATGGGGAAAGGACAAATCCAGAAAACTCATCACCAGGCTAAAGGTTGGGACAAAAGAGCTCCAAAAAGTCGGAATGGAAGACAAATCTTGCCAGGTAGGAAAGGAAAAGGGTAAGTACACAGAAGAAAGCTGCTAAAAAGGGAAAAGTCCCTTCACTGAAAGGATAATGAAATAGAGGTGCTCATTTGCAGTTCACCCAGAAACAATCAAGTCTTGCATCTGTTTCCATGGATCCCTGATTTAGAGATGCTATTTGCTTGAAATCAGAGTGCAGGAAATTGCTGGAGTCAGGAAAAAAAAAGTAAAGTACAGACCTTCATTCCGGACAGCGTGTGTTTTATCCGCACAGCACAGCACAGCACAGCGAGCGGCTGCAGCTTATCTGCAGGAGTTGGGCCATTGTGACTAGGCGGAGAGAAGTTAGGAGTTGTACATGGAGCACAGGAATGGGGAAGTAGATGGGGCTGTGGGGTGCTGTGTGCAGGTCAGAGTCTTTTGTAAAGTTTTATGGTTCCTTCTTCCTGGAACATATTTTCTTAACCAGGGTAGGCTATTTTGGGCAACAAGGAAGTCCTTTTCTGGTTTTATTTTACATTACAGTATTATGTGTTAACATGTGTGTGTGTCATTTGTTCAATGTGTGGCGGGTGTGTGCATGTGGCACAGGCAGGTGCATGTGCCTATGGAGGCCGGAAGTTGACAGTGAAGGGTTTCCTCAATCATTCACCAACCTACTTTGTTATTTCTTAATATCTTAAACTGTTATTTCTATTTTATGTGTATGATTCTATTGCATGCATGTGTGTAAGTGCAACCAGGTTGTGGCTTGCAAAACCTGCCGCGGTCAGAGAAGGTATGGATCCTTGCGGACCTGGACTTACAGGTAGTTGTTAGCCACCAGGTTGGTACTGGGATTCAAACCCTGGTCCTATGTAAGAGCAGTGAGTTCCTCTTAACAGTGAAGCCATTCTCCAGCCCCTGACAACTTATTTTTAGACAAGGTCGATCACTGAAACTGCAGCTCATGAATTTGGTTAGACTTGCCAGCCTGTAAGCCCCAAGGATCCTCCCATCTCCACCCATTCCCCCTCCCAATCCTTGGGTTACCAAGAACAGCACCGTGCCCGGCTCTTCAGGCTTCTGCGTGGTGCTAGGGATCCGAGCTCAGATCCTGTGCTCAGATGGCCGCACGTGATAAAATGAGCCATCTTCCTAGGCATGGACTGAAACTGTAGTTTTGTTTACTTATGAGCTTTTATGTTAGGTGCATGTGTTGCTTCCCTGCATGCATGTAATTGTACACCTGTGCACAGTGCCCACTGAGGACAGAGAGGGCATCTGGAGGAATACCTGGGAACTGGAGTTAAGATGGTTTCAGCTGCAATGTGGATGGTGAGAAGGAAACAGCACCTCGGCCAGAGCAGCAAGTGTTCTTACACCACTGGGCAATCTCTCCAGACCCCAAATGAAGACTTTAATGCAACATAAAACTTACATAGACTGGAGAGGTGACTCAGTAGGTCAGGCCTGATTGCTCTTACAAAGGACCTGTGTTCAAATCCCAACACACACAATGTGGCTAACAACCAAATGCCACTCCAGTTCCAGGGAAAACAACACTTTCCTCTGGCCTCCAAGGGCAATGCACAAATTACATACATGCAGGCAAAAAAAAAAAAAAAAAAAAAAAACACACATACATATAAAATAAAACTAAAAAATCATCTAATTTTTTTAATTATTTGTAATGTTTTTGACTGATCCATTTATTGTTACTTATATACTGCAGAGGGTCAATAAATGTTAATTATATATTTATATATAAAAAAAAAAAGAATGCTGGGCATGGTGGTGCACACCTTAATCCTAGCACTTTGGGCGGCAGAGGCAGGACGGGATCTTTGTGAGTTCAAGGCCAGCTGGTCTACCGAATGAGTTCCAGGGACAGCTAGGGGCTACTGGGCGACCCTGTCTCAAAAGGACCAAAACAAACAAACAAACAACACACCAACAAAACCCCCAAAATGCCCTGCCGTGCATCAGAAATGTGCATTTCTTCAGTCCATCCTCACTAGAACCCTTTGAGGGGTGCTTGCCAGCTGCCCACACTGAAACATTCTTTCCTACAAAAGTCATCTCTTGAAGCCTCTCATTCGCCTGCATGGGATGCCCTCATCCTTCAGTATTGAGAAAAGCCCTGTGTCAATATGTGCACTGTGCGCATATGTTTCCCAAAACTACTACATCAGTAGTAGACATGAAAAACAGACTATTTGAGCTCATCTTCTTTTTCAATTTCTTCATATTATGTGTCTGTTTGTGCACACACACTTGCCACAGTGCAAGTGTGAAGGTGAGGAAACGTTCAGGATTCAGCTCTGTCATCTGTGGGTCTTGGGATGAACTCAGGCCTTCTGGTTTGGCAGTAAGCACCTTCAGCAGCTGAGCCATCGCGCTGGCACAAGGTCATCTTCGACAGGAAATCCTCTTCATTTAGCAGCCCCCCTGCTACCACATAGACCCCCTGGCTGAGTGAAGCTAAAGAACTGAGATGACGGCAGGAGACCCTTGGCATTGGCCTGCTCAAGGTCACTTGGGAGCCTTTATTGGAAGTTCAGTGTTTATATATGTGGGCTGGATCGCTTTAGGGTCAAACTTGACACCCCTGGGTTGGGACGCCTTCAATTGAAATTGGGCTCCATGGATTGGCCTGTTGCCACATTCTGTGGGTATTGTCTGATTGTTGCGCAGTGGACAGTTATAAAGGGACGGCCCGTGCTGGGCATGAGCCAGGGAGCAAGCCCGTGGACAGCGTTCCTCCATGGTTTGTGCTCAAGCTCCTGCCTCCAGGTTCATGCCCTGCGTTCCTGCCTTGGGTTCCCTACGTGAGTGATAAACTGTGACCAGGAGATGTAAGTGAATAAAAATCTTTCCTCCCCCAAGTTGGTGTGGTCAAAGTGTTTTGTCACAGCAATGGAACACAAACTTAGAAAAACAGAAATGCGTACCAGAAGCGTGTGGGGTATTGCTTTGACAGACCTTACCTTGTATTTTGGGGAAAGGATTGTGGAGGTGTTTTTTGGAACTTTGGCTGTGAAGTATCATGATGCCTAAAGATCATTGCTGTGGCGCTTGGAGCAGTTTTGCTGAAGGATTTGTAGAAGGTGGAGGCCTGGCTTTTGAAGTTTCTCGTTTCAAAGGTAAGCAGAGATCATCAGGACTGTGTTAATCTGTTGTTTCTGGTCAGCTGGGTCTGAAGAATCAGCTGTACGTAACAAGAGACCAGAACTGAAGTGAAATCTTTGTGTAGGGACAATTGATGCTGGTTAGCTGGGGCTCTGAAAATCAGCTGTAAGTACAAGAGACCAGAATCACTGGTGAATCTTCTGGGAAGAATTTCTTCAGGGTAAACACACAGAAGCTGTGGTCAAGAAGGGGCCCAAGCCTCCATATCAGCCAGAAGCAGCACTTGGTAACGTGTAAGAGTCTCCTATCTGGTTCTGGTCGTGGAAATTTGAAGGGGTCACATAGAGCAGCCGAGGCTTTGCACTGTTAGAGGTCATGAAAGACCATTGGTTGAAGTGCACCTCGGTTGCAGTTGAGACCCCAGGATTGCAGGGTCCTGGAGAGAAGCTGAGTCTTTGCACCAGAAGAGGTCAGAAGAGGGCCCATTGGTGAAGGTGCTGCCTCAGTTTCAGTGGTGACCCCAGCTTTTTGGAGATGCCGGGACCGTGGGATGACCACCAAGAGCAGCGGCAGGTGTAGAATGGAGTCAGCCTGGGTCTGCGAGATGAGCTGTGTGTGCCACGGATGGCAGAGTCGGAGAGGGGGAGCTGCCGAAACCCTTTGGAGCCCAGAAGATCATGAGTCCCAGGTGTCCAGCCTTGAGCTACTTTGCTGGACTTAGGTTTTGTTTGAGTGTGCCTGATTCTTCCCTTTGAAATAAGACAGTACTTGTTTTGGATTTTACAGCAACCACAGTTAAGGGACTTTTAACAGACTGTGAACTTTTAAGTGTTTGGACATTTTAAGGACTGTGGGGCTTTTAAGGTTGTACTGTCTTAGGTTGTGATTAATGTTAACATCATACTTTGGGGACAAAAACTGGAAAGGTGGTGTTTTAATAGTGAAGTGTTTTGTGTGTCAAGTTGACAAGGGGTCAATTGTGCTGGATAGCTTTAGTGTCAACTTGACACACCTGGGTTGAGGGAGCCTCAATTGGGAATTGGCTCCATTGGATTGGCCTGTGGCCACATCTGTGGAGTATTGTCTTGATTGTTGAGCAGTGACAGTATAAGAAGGTGGGCTGGGCATGAGCCAGGGAGCAAGCCAGTGGACAGCGTTCCTCCATGGTTTGTGCTCCAGCTCCTGCCTCCGGGTTCCTGCCATGAGTTCCTGTCTTGGGCTCCCTAAGTGATGAACTGTGACCCAGGAGATGTAAACTGAATAAACCCTTTCCTCCCCAAGTTGGTGTTGGTCAGAGTGTTTTGTCACAGCAATGGAACACAAACTAGAACAATATGACAAGTGCTCAAGCAGTTTAAACAGGTACTTAGGAAATTTCCCATAATCACGGTGAGAAAGCAAGCACACTACACCCAAGGCCATGGAGACTGGCTCAGTAACAGATCTCCTTTGATGTATGCAGAAATATAAAGGGGGCACCACCCCTGCCCTGGCATCCCAAGGACAGCTGACTGGGCTTCTTCTCAGCATTCTGAAGCAGACTGCCCCCTCCTCAAGCCTCTACATCAGCCAAGTCCAAAGAAGTCTGTTAACTCTTAGTGAGCCAAGCACCCTTATCCATAAAGGACAATGGCAAGTCATTACACCTCAATGCAAAACTGAGATAAGGAGAGATGAACTATGAGACGAAATAAGTCATTATTTTCAGGATGATATAACTGTTATGTAGAAAATAAAATGTATCTATATATCAACAATCAGAATTATAGGAATGCCTTCTACACTATGGGCATCATCTGGATTGTCAACTTTCACCTAGCCTTGAACCAAAATGTTACTCTGTAAAATGTAAACAAGCTCACTGAGCCCTGTGCTCCTCTTCCAACCTGGGCCCCTGAAGTTACTTCCTCAGGCCCCACCTCCCCTTCCACCAAACCAGGGAATGACTGGCTGTGCTTGATCAACACGTCAGAGCACTGGAAGCAGCACTTCTTTCTCATCGCACACAGTGAGAACAGAGAAGTCTGTTGAAATTGTGTGTGTGATATTTTAGGCCTACGGAGCAAAGGGCATAGTTTTGTGAGGAGATGGGGATGAATCCTGGCTTCCAGTTCCACGATTCATGCTGGAGACATTGGATCAATCAAAGTATGAGTAAAGCCTGGCTGGAGAGCACAGCTCCATGAGACATCTGAAGGAGCAGGTGTCACAGTTCAGGTCCACTCTTGGTTTAAACTGAATGCTGAGAGTCATGCTGTTTCCTTGTCAGTAATTAGTATCAGGAGTCACACAGAATGAAAGAGAAGAACATTTTGCTGGATACACAGTCAACATGGAGACCAGTTCTGTCTATTTTGTACCTGATCCCAGATTTCAGGTCAAGTCTTTGCCTTTGCAAAAAAGGTTTTTATTTTGATACCTACTCTGCTGATGTCAGAGTTAACAGTTTTCATTAACTCTAAGATGCCATTGCAATACTTCACCACTACTTTCTGTACTTGGTATGAATTACAAACCATGATAGGCCACTAAATGAGGATGTGCCCAGTATGAGAGAAAGCAAAGTGTTAAGTCTAGTACTACAGGAATACATTTTATTTAAATATTTGTCGTGGACTGGATATACTTCTCTTGTAATGTTTCTGAGGGTGTGTAAGTCTGGAAAGAAAATATTGGCTTAACAAATACAGTGTTTCATAAGCGTTTTCCTAAGAACTGCTGTAGGAGAAGACAAACAACACAGTGGCCATGCTGTTACACTAAGAAGGCAAACAACACAATGGCACATGCTATACACTGTGTACAGGGATGAGGCCACACGTAGGAGGAAGCCATTCCTTCCTTAACAAGAGAGAAGTGTGAGTAGCAGTTACTGTCAGGGAACAGGATCAGCAACAGGACAGAAGTGATGGAGCATGCGCTGGAGCACCAGGGGAAGTGTGTGCTGGTCAGCGATCCCCAAAAGCAGTCTGGGGACCAAGCCACTTTATGATGAGTTGGCGGTGGGGGGGGTAATATTTATTTTATGTATGAGTGCTTTGCCTGCATGTGTGTAAGCACACCCACGTCATGCAATGTCCATGAATGACAGAAGGTGTTGGATCCCCTGGAACTGGAGTTATGGATGGTTGTTAGGCACCATATTAGTGCTGGGATCCAACCCTGGGTCCTCTGCAAGAGCAGCCAGTGCTCTTAGCTGCTGAGCCATCTCTCCATCCCAGGATGAGTTGTTTTCTTTGCAACCACTCAGAAATGTTTATTTACTGTGGTTATTCTTCCCTTCCTAAGGTTCTGCCTCTCTGTCCCAAGTCTCTATGGAGATCACTGTCTTCTCTGGTAGAGGAAAGACAACACCTTATTCCTTCCTGGGGATTTGTGTCTCTTCTGTAGTGGGGAAGGAGGTGAGGAGGGCGCTGCCCACCAGCATTCAGGATTCTGTCTTTGCCCCACCTGGGACTGCAGGATAGTGGGGCTGAGGGTATGACCCAGCCTCAGCAGCTGCAGGTCCTCAGGGACAAGCCCTCCTGTGTGGCATCAGAGANTGCCATAGTTGTGCACATGTGCGTGCACACACACCATGACAATATTACGATTAAGTGTTTTGGGGGTGGGGAGTGGTTCAGTGATTGAGAGCACTAACTGCTATTGCATAGAACCTGAGTTCTGTTCTTAGTATCCATATAGAGCAGCTCACCACTTGCCTGAAAATTCCAGCTCTAGTGCGATCTGACATTGCTCTTCTGTCCTCTTTGGTGTGGGGGTACTGGCACTCAACTGCACATACCTAGACACAGACCCCTACTTAACTAAAAATGAAGTAAATCTTTAAAAACTTAAAAACTGGCAGTGCATGTGTGTGTTTATTGGTGAAATTCATTTGAAGGGCCTTACTCCCACAGCCACTATCTAATTTGGATTTTATTTTTATTTAGTGTTTCATTAGTAATATCAGAGCATGTCAATGTGACTATCTGCTGTACTAGTAAAATCTTGAGGCTTCTCACTCACATGGCAAATCTGGAAGCACAGTAGAGAGATGAATGTGAGTTCTCCAAATGTTGCTTTAAAAATATTGAAAAAATAACATCATTGCCTAATGGTATTTCATTGCTTTTCTCCATCAAACCATTGTATAATTCTCAGTAGAAGATTTCTGTTCTGATCTTTTTTTGTTATCCCCGTGACTTAAAATGAAGCCCAAACTTCTTGTATGTATCTTTTTTTCTGGTGCTGGAGATTGACTCAAGTCAGTGCACATGCAAGAGAAGCAGTCTAGCACTAAGCCAGACTTAGTACCTCTAACATGAACGATGTAGCCCAGGCTGGCTTGGAGAGTGGAGGATCATCTTACTTCAACTTGAATAACTGTTATTAGATTATAAATCCCCATCTTAACCTCGTTTTCATCATGAGTGAACGTTCAAAATATCTAGGAACGGATTTGTGTGTATCTATTGTGTACATCTTCGTATGTGTGCACGTGGAGGCCAGAGGTGCGCACTGGAAGTCGTCTTCAATTCCTTGCCACCTACTTTAAATCTTTTTACATTGTCTTTTTTTAATCCTTTTTGTTTTTTTTTTTTGTGTGTGTGTGTGCTTTTGGAGGTCAGAGGACAATGTATGAGAGTTGTTTTCTCCTTCCACCATGTGGGCTGAGACCTATGGATTGATCAGTATTCAGGTGGTCAGTATTGGTGGCAAGTGCTTTTGCCTCCTGAGATGTCTTGCTCACTCTGCCCAGCTCACTTTTTGAGGTGGTTTATAGAGTCTCTCACTGACCTGGAGCTTTGCCCATTGAGCTGGACGGGCTGGCTCCGGGATACAGCTGTCTCTGCTTCCCGAGAGATGGGATCACGGATGCATGCCACTGTGCCCAGCTTTGTATGTGGATGTGCGACATGAACAAATCTGAGCAGCAAGCACTTTACCAAGTGCCACCTTCCCCCAGTGAAGTTTAATTGTAGCTAACATGACAGATTGTAAAACATCTTTTATATATCTATACCATTTGATATTGTGTCCCGATATTCATTTTGTTATTAGGCCAATAAATGTTCATCTTAATCCCACATTTCTTTTCTCTTTTTTCCTTTTCTTTTTGGTCTTTCTTGCAACAGTGTGCTCCCTTTAGTCCCCAGGTGGCCTAAAGCTCAACTGATCGACCAGGGCCTTTGAACTTACGAGATCTGCTGCCTCGCCTCCAGCAGTGCTGGATTAAAATGGTGGCATACACCAGCCTCACTTTTAATCCAGTCTATCTGCAAATCTTGAACCTGAATGATCCTGCAGCAGCCAGAGGGGCAAGAGCATCAGGGAGCGTCCCCAGGCAAGCTGCAGACTACCTGGGAACCCTGCACAGCAGTCCCTGTCTGTGCAACCATTCACCAACCTACATAAGAAGAACACTGTTACTGAGGCTCTCTCTCCTTAACTTAGACCCCAGCCCTGCTGCCACACAGGAGGGCTCTTGCTCAAAGCTGCCAAAAGTGAATCTCGAATTACAGTGAACACGTCAGAATATCGGAGATGCCAGGACCATGCGTGTCTGTCAAGAAGAGGTCCAGGTGTGGAAGCAACATAAGCCGAAGAAGAAGTTGTGTGTGCTGCAGGTGGCAGAGCTGGATGAGTGGGGCTTCCCCAGGCCCTGGGAACCCCGAAGATGACATGATGAGCCCCAGATGCTGAATTTGGATTCGCTCTTCTGGGGTTTGGTTTCTCTTTGGTGTAATTATATTTTATCCTAGCTCTTTCTTATTAGAATGTTTATTCTGTGCTACTATATATTAGAAATATATAACTTTTCATTATTTTTTTTTGAGACATGGTCTCCCTATATCCCCAGCTGGCATGGAACTCACTCTGTAGATCAGACTGGCCTTGAACTCACAGAGATCTGCCTGCCCCTGCCTCCTGAGTGCTAGGATTAAAGGCATGTGCCAACACGCCAGACTTAAAGACAGTAATTAGCTGCCATGTGGGCGCTGAGAATCAAACCCATGTCCTCTGCAAGAATAGTTGGAGCTCTTAACTGCTGAGCCATCTCTCCAGCCCCATAACTTTTCAACTTATAGGATCCCATATTTAAACAACTTTAGACTTCTGAAGCCTTGGATTTTGCAAAGACTTTGGTACTTTTAAAAGTTGAGCCAGGCGTGGTGGTACATGCCTTTAATCCCAGCACTCTGGAGGCGGAGGCAGGCAGATCTCTGTAAGTTCAAGGCAGCCTGGTCTACATAGTGAGCTCCAGGCCAGCTGGGACTAAAAGGGAGACCCTGTCTCAAAAAGACCAAAAGAAAATTGAACTACATTTTACATTATGATATAAACATTAGGCTTTGAGGACAAGAGGTAGAAATTTATGGCTTAAAGTAATATATTTGTGTGTCAAGTTCACAAGAGGTGGAGGTGGATTTGTAATGGTTATTTTTAATTATCAACCATATATAATCTAGAATTACCTGGGAAGTGAGTCTCAATGAATTATCCAGCTCAGGTTGGCTTCTGAGCATGTCCACAGGAGATTACCTCAATTACATGAATGGATGGATGTGAGGAGACGGAGCCTAAGAGTGGGCGGGTTGCACTATTCTCTGGGATTAGGGTACTAGACTGAATAAAAAGGAGAAAGCTAGCTGGGCCTTAGGCATGAATTGGTTCCTTTCTCTGTGCTCTTGACTGTGGGTGTAGGTGACTAGCTGCTTCCAGTTCTTGCCTTGACTTCCCCACAGTGATGGACTGTAACTAGAATTGTGAGATAAAGTAAATCCTTTTCCCACTAAGCTGCTTTTGTCACAATAATTTATCACAGTAAAAGAAATTCAAGTAGGACACTTATCAAGGAACCTTGTGAATCTTCTAACTTTCATGAATGTTCTGAGTTTTGTAAGTTGTGTTAACCTCCTGAGTCTTATGCAGCTCCCTCTTCCCTAGAGGAAGAAATGTTTCAATTCAGGGGAAATGTGTACACAACATTATAATATGAAATATGAAAATATAGACATTTAAGGGATAGGATGATGATTGCTGTTGTGAGTTAACTTGGGTTCTCCAAAGAGATAAGCTGCGGTCCTGATCCCAGCTGTCTACCAACATAATCTTACTTGGAAATGGGATTTTTAGAGACATAAAACCTTAAGACAGGCTTATACTAGATACATCTGCCAGGCATGGTGGTGCATGCCTATAATCCTAGCACTCAGGAGGCAGAGGCAGGTGGATCTTTGTGAGTTCAAGGCCAGCCTGGTCTACAGAGTGAGTTCCAGGACAGCTGGGGTTACAGGGAGACCCTGTCTTGAAAAAGACAAAAGAGAGAGAGAGAGAGAGAGAGAGAGAGAGAGAGAGAGAGAGAGAGAGAAGGCAAGGGCTGGAAATGGATCAGCAAATAAAGGCCCTTTTCGCCAAGCATGACAACTTGAGTTTGATCCTTGAAGTCTACATGGAACCAATAAGCTCAAGTTTTTCTTTGCCCTCCACATCTGTATCATGGCATGCATGTACGAACACACACTGAATGAGTAAATTAAATAACATGGAAAGGAAACACAGACAACACAGAGACATGCATACATGGAGGGAGGACGGTCTAATGGCTCATCCACAGAGCCAGTTTGGTCAGGATCCTGCTGTGTTGAGACCGTCAGACTCCCCAGGCTGCTGTTGGGCTGTTGCTGCTGCTGTTGCTGTAATTGCTGAACCAACTCGGACTTTGTGCACTAGTTACTTTTGTGTAGTGGTGACCAAAACTCCTGAGAGAATTGTTTGAGAGAGGAAGGATGACTTGGCTCAGGGTTTCAGAGGATTCAGTTCATGGTCACTTGGCCCCATGCATTTGGACAGAACTGTACCTTGCAGGAGCATTCAGCAGAGAAGCTTCTTCATTTCATGGGGCAAAGGAAGCAGAGAATGAGAAGGGGACTTAGGAACAGGTAGAACCTTCAAAGGCATGACTCCAAGACCTACATGCTCCAACTAGGCTCCACTTCCAAAGTTTCTACAACCACCCCAAATAGTGTCACCAGCAAGGGACCAAGAACTCAACACACAGAGCTATATTTGATATTTCATATTCAAACAATAACACTTTGACTCTCTATATCACAGATCACAAATCTGGGCAGCAATATCCAATGATCAAATCCAGGCCATCTGTCAAGAAGTTCAGTGATCAAGGAAGCTGATCTAAATGACACATGAGACCCAGAATACGCAAGAGACAGACTGGAAAGAACAAATGCCAGGCATTCATACAGTCCCTCGGACCATCATAAGCTGGCTTTTGCTTTCAGATGTGTCTCTGATTCAACCTTGAAATCCCATCCCAACTGTCTATCTAAACATGAATGAAGATGAAGAAAAGCATGGAAATGACCCAGAAGATGCTAGGTACGAGAGAAACAAACCATGGCCTCTAATCTCTGTTCAAATTACAGCTTCATAAGTAAAACAAGTTGTTCTTGTATAAAATGAGTAAGTCCTGGAGAGGTTTGTTATACATCACATAGAACTGACACAATCTCTATGATGTAGAATTTGAACATGTTTTTCAGGTGATTGGGGTGACAAGAATATTTTAATATTTTAAGAGGTGGGTTGTGGAGGAGCCCAGGCTGGCTTACAACTTACTTTGTAGACAAAGATGACTGTAAACTCACTCACTGTGTAGACAAAATGATCCTGAACTCCTGATCCTCCCGCACCACTTCCCAAATGCTGGGATCACCAGTGTGGGCCATCATTCCTAGCTGTGCTTGGGTTTATAAGGATCCTGTTGGCATCAGGGTGCAGAGGGATTAGAGATGGCCAATACTAGAGAGAAAGAGGGTTAGAATATTCAAATGGAGCCCAGAGTAAAGCCTTGTTATGTAACTCACCAGCATCTGACCCAGGCCCAGATGATAGTTTAAGGCAAATAGTTGTACTCCCCTGGCCACAAATTATTTCAGGAATGAACATGTGTTGGCATGAATTATGGTCCCCCTGTTTCATGTGGAAGTCCTTGCCCAAGCCCCAGTGATTATATTTGGATATAGAGTTTTAAGCAGGATATTGAATGAAAACTGGGTAATCAACCCAGACCTTAATCCTGGGTCTGGAAAGATGGCTCAGCAGTTAAGAATACTGACTACTCTTGAAGAGGACCTGGGTTTGATTCTCCCCATCCACATAGCAGCCAACAACTGTCTATAACTCTAGTTCCAGCAGATCCTTCACTCTTTTCTAAACTTTCAGGCATTATACAATGCAAGTGAACTTACATATATTTAGAACTTTAAGGAAAATTAATTTTCATCATTTAATCCTCCCAGGCTAATATTTTCATAAAGAAGTCTTATTGAAACAATGCAGATTGACTCATTTCTGGCCAATGAGGAAAAGCAGATTGGGGGTATCTGGAGTTAGGAGCCACAGAAGAGGATCGCTTTTGTCTTGTGACAATGCCTGGAACAGCAGTGGCAGCCATCTTGAATTCTGTCATAAGATAAAGTCAAGGTGGATTCTGAAGAGCCTGTGACTTTGAAGACCAGCTTCAGATGGGTATAATTTCTTTATTAGTATGCAGTGTTTTCTTTTCTTTTTCCTTTCTTTTTTTTTTGATCGTTTTTTAGCCAATTCTTTATTGAAGCTTGGATATTTTATACAATATTTCCCAATCAAATCTAGACCCATTACCCCTTTCTTTTTCTTTTTTTCTTTTTTTTTTTTTTGGTATTTTTGGGACAGGGTCTCCCTTCAGTCCTAGCTGGCCTGGAGCTCACTCTGTATAGCAGGCTAGCCTTGAACTCACAGAGATCCACCTGTCTCTGCCTCCGGAGTGCTAGGATTAAAGGCACATACCATGATGCCCAGCTTTTTTTCTTTTGATACAGGGTCTTACGTACCCAAGTCTGTCCTATGTAGCCAAGGATGACATCAAACTCATCCTCCTGCTTCAGTTCCCAAGTACTCAGATTTCAGGTGTGCACCACACCGCTGGTTTATATGGTGCTGGGGGGGATTGAACCCTTGGCTTCATGGCTTCCTGCATGCTAGGCAAACATTCTACCAAATGAGACTTGGATTAATTTAGCCTATGGATATATAAGATTATTGTGTGTAAATCAGTCCCTTGGGCCTGCAAAGATAGAAAGCATGTTACTCAAAAGTGATTTAGTCTTTTCCTAAGGATTGCAACATTAACGGTATCATAATAAAGTAATATGAGGGGGGTTATTATGGGGAGAAGCAATTAATTCCATTATACTCCAAGAGACATATAAGAATTGAAGGACAGATGGCCAGGGATATAGGAGCCCTGAAGCATCATGGGAAGGGGTTTCTAGTGACTTGTTCCCACATGGAGCCTATAGTGAAGTTTCACTAGTTTGCGATAGATAGGAGAAAATGGAGGACAAATCTTTATATGGAACTAAATTTATTCAAGGTAAATGTCTGCATTTATTCTGAAAGTGTCATTTTCCTATATCGTTCCTGGAGTTTCCTTTTTTGCTAACAAAGCTGGATGGTAATCCCAGCACTGAGAAGTAAAGAAAGGCTTTACATCCAAAGTTACCCTCAGCTCTATAGTGACTTTAAAGCCAGCTTGAACATCCTGACACCTGTTCCCCTCCACCCACAGGAAAAAAAAGTTTTCTTTTCCTTCTTTACTTTTAGGGAAGACAGGAAAAAAAAAACAGATGTTAAATTTTGCTAATATCCTCAAATATTTACTTTTTGTATAAAACAGAGGTGTGTGAAATCCCAAATCTGGCAATCATGCCAGTATATGACATTTCATATTTGTCTTTTAGTGCCTGCTATTTTCATAAGTCAATTACTGTATCAAGAATGTATCCTGCAATAACCAGAGGCTGACCCTCCTTGGGCATCCTTCCAGAGAAGAAAAGGCTGGTGGAAGCCTGGGCTACGCCCACTGGGCTTTCACCATAAAAGGATCAGAGCCTCACCTTGACCACACGAGAGAGAGAGAGAGAGAGAGAGAGAGAGAGAGAGAGAGAGAGA
>VZQC01007598.1:75848-130775 GCA_009823505.1 Rhizomys pruinosus
AGAAGAGAGGACAATATCCTCAAAACACCTAGGAAAAGAGAACTAAAAAAACATAAACCCTAGGAGCAAAATCAGAGGCTAGAATCCCAAATGGATACATAAAATGTGAAAGGAAGCAACATCAATATTTCAATTATAACTCTTAAATATTAATGGCGCCTAAACTCCCCAATCAAAAGGCATAGACTGGGAGATGGATTAGGAAAAAACCCATCTATATGCTGTCTACAAGAAACCCATCTCAATTTCATGTAGGTCCCACTTAAGGTGAAGGATGGAAGAAAGTATCCAAGCAAATGGTACCAAAAAGAAAGCAGGCGTGTTGCTATTCTAATATCAGAATTCTAATCAAAATAGATTTCAAAGCAAAGAGAATCAAAGAGACAAAGAGGGACACTACATCTTTATTAAAGAAACAATTGACATGAAGATTTCACAAATTATACATATAATATGCACCAAACACCAGCACCAAACTTATAAAGCAATTCTTCAGGTTCAAGGCACAGATTAACCAGCACACTAATACTAGGGGACCTTCAATACCCCATTAAGTCCCTAGACAGATCAACAGGACAAGGATAAACAGAGAGACATCCGAACTACATGACCACAATACACCAATGGACCTCACAGACATCTATCGAATATTTCACCAAACACAGAGAATACACTTTCTATCAGCACCTCATGGAAACATCTCCAAAATAGACCACTATACTGGGACACAGGGAAAAACTCAACAATATAAAAAGATTGAAATATTTCATGCTTCTATCAGACCACAAGAATAAAACCATATCACCAGTACAAATCTACAACAACATGCGAAAACCAAAATATGCTTCTACCCTTACCATCCTCAGGACTTCCATTTGGAACTACCCCTCCTTTGAATAATGAGTGGGTCAAGGAAGATAACGAGAAGAAATAAAATCTAATCCTTGGAAACTGAATGACTCAATGTAAATAACAACACAGCAAAATCCCCCTGGGACACTTAAAAGCAGTCCTAAGCGGGAAGTTTAGCTCTACAGTTCCTACATTCACAAAAAAAAGACAGAAGAAAGAAACCCACAAGTGATGACTCTTTCAACACTGAAGCTAAACATATACTTGGAAGAAACCAACAAATGAACCCTTCTACAAAGGAGGCAGAGGCAAGGGACAGAAAATTTCCTTCCCACTCTTTAAAAAATTAAAACAGAGATCAATGAATAGAAACAAAGAAAGCCATACAAAAATACAATGAACTCCAAAATGGCCTGTTAACCAATTGAAAAAGAAAAACAAGATAGACAACCTCTAGCACCAGTTAACCAAACGAAAGTAGGGAACAACTCCAAATCAAACACCAAGAATCATGTATGAAAGGCGGAAACATCACAACCAGACAATGAAAAAATCCGACAATCATACGGGACTACTTAAACAACTTTTCTCTATACTATAAGTTTGAAAACCTCTAGAAGAAAAGCAGAGATGAATACTGAATCCTGGGAAATCCCAAAGCTAACCAAGAAGAGATTGACAGCTCTACAACAGACAATCAGTACAGTAAGAAATCGAAGATGTTAACATAAGTAGCCTCCATACCCAAAATACATTGCAGGAGGCACTGGGTTCACGGCAGAATTTTATAAAAATATTTCGAAACAACTACAAAACCATTACTAATTATAATTGTCTTACGAAGGACTACAAACGGAGCGGAATTCTCCACAGCAACTCCTCTATGAGGCCATGCATCAAACTAACTACCAAACCAGGGAAAGTATACAACCAAAAAGGGATAGAATATAGACCATCATCCTTCCTTAGACTAACACAGATGCCAAAATTCTAACAGGATTCTGGCAAATCGCAGTCAAGACTCAACAAGAAAAATCCACACCATGACCACGTTGGATCATACCAGAGATGCAGGGATGGTATAAAATCAATAAATGTCATAAACGACAAAAATATCAAATCGGGTCCACTCGCTCTCTGAAGGACAAAAACAACACATCATTTCAATTGATGCGGATAAAGCCTTTGACCACACCATCCGCATGCCTATGTTTAAAGTCCTGGAGGGAATTGGCCCAGAGGGATCATCTCAATGTAGTCAAAGCCATATACAAGGAAACCCATCAGCCAATATCATCCTAATGGGGAATGACAGAAGCATTCCCATAAAGGTAGGAACATGGCAAGGCTGCCACCTGTCACCACTCCTCTCAATATAGTCTGGAAACCCTTGCAAGGGCAAAATAAAGGCAGGAAAAGGCAATTAAAGGAGTTCTAATTGGAAAAAGAGGAGGTCAAGCTATCCCCTTTTTGCTGATGATATGCTTTTCTACCTAAGGGATGCTAAGAACTGCCACCAGAAAAACTCCTAGAAATAATTAAGAGCTTTGGTAAAAGTGGCAGGTTACAAAATAAATCTAAAAAATAGTGCCTTTCTTTACACCCAACAACAAGCAACTGAGAAGGAACTACAAGGAACCTTCCCACTCACAATAGCTCAAAAACAATAAAATACTAGGACAAACTAACCAAAGACACCAAGATCTAACCAAAGATCTCTACAAAAAATTTTAAAACCCTGCAAAAGGAAATTGAGAAGACATCAGAAGATAGAAAAACCTCCCATGCTCATAGGATTGGGAAAATAAATATCAAGTAAAATGTCCATCCTACCCAAAACTAGTGTACAAAGATTTAATGCAAATCCCAATCAAAATCCCCCAAGAGTTCTTCACAGGCTTGGAAAAAAAAATCCTCAAACTTTCATAACTTGAAAAACAAAAGACCCCGAATAGCCAAACCAAAGCAATCTGAGGAAGAGCAAGTACAGGGGTGATCGGTATACCAGACATCAACTATACTACAGGCTATAGTCATAAAAACAGCTTTGGTACTGGGACCGAAAACAGACCTGTTGACCATGGAAAAAACTGAAGACCAAACCTGAGCTCAAGTAACATTCCAGCCATCTCATATTTTGACAAGGGGGCCAAGAATAAACACAGTGGAGTAAGACAGCATCTTCAGCAAGTGTTGTTGGCAAAACTGGATTACAACCACTTGTAGAAGAAAATTAAACCCTTACCTCTCAACTTGTACAAAGGTCAACTCAAGATGGACCAAAGACCCAATGTGAAACCACCAAACTCTGGAGATGATAGAAAGAGAAGCTTGGTCAGCAGACTACAAGACAATCAGGTGTAGGAACAACTTCCTAAATCAGACAGCAAGAGGCTGCACAAGAATAAGGTCAACAAGTTGACAAATGGGACCTCATTAAACCAAATAGCTTCTGATATCATCAAAGGAAATAAAGGAATGAGCGAGAAAACCCACGGTGTGGGAGGAAATCTTCACTGAAGATACATCTGCAAAGCATTAATTTCCAGAGCTATACCAACAACTCAAAAACAAAGAAGAAAGAAAACAAATGAATCAAACTCCAAAAGATGGAACAAAGAATCGAATAGAGACTTCACAGAGGAGGATTAGAGATGGCTGAGAAACATCTTAAGACCTGTTCAACTCTCTGATAATTAAGGAAATGCAAATTAACGCCACTTTGAGATATCAACCTTACTCCAAATAAGACTGGCTAGGGATCAAGGAACACTAATGTTACCAAATGCTGGAAGGTTGCGGGCGAAAGGGGAACACGTCCATGCCATTGCTGGTGGGACTGTACACTCGTACAGCCACTATCGAACAGTGTGGAGAACCTTAAAAAGACTCTAAAATGAGCCTTCCATTTGACCGCGTCATACCACTCCTGGGTATAAATCCCACAGACACATACTACTCCTGCAAAGATACATGGCTATGTTTATTGCCAGCTTTGTTCACAATAGCAAAAAGCTGGAACAGCCCAGGTGCCTCAACTGACGAGTGGATCGAGAAGTGAGTACATGTATACAATGGATTCTATGCAGCAATAAAATAAGAGGGACAACCATCATGAAACTTTGCAGGTAATGGATGGAGCTGGAAGACATTATGTTAAGTGAAGTAACACAGTCCCAGAAAAAAACAAACGAAGAATGGATCCCTCATATGTGATGCTAGTACCAACAACCCCAGATATAAATATTTTCTCATGGAGAGGGATCATAGTAAAAGAACAAGAAAGACCTGCCGAAATGGACTGAAATGTGAATTGAAGGGGGATGGGTGGGAGAGGACACGGAAATGTTTTATAATTTAAAAGATTCCCCCCCCACAAAAAATCAAAAGGCATATTAATTTGATGTGAGTTCAGCAAGTAGTCAGTTTCACCTAGACACTGTCTACAGGAAATACATGGTGTTTAAGACTCTAGTAAAAGTAAAATAATGTTGTATATTAAACAATTGGTTTACAGACTCTGATTAAAAACGGTATGCATCTGAGTTAAATGTAATATATTTGCCTGTTGTCCACATTGTGTTTTTACACAAAATCTCTAGAGCAATAACCTTGGGATTGTGACATATACAATGTTCTCTATAATTTCTGTTGTACAGTAAAAACTTGTAGCATTCTCTTTTAAGATATTACACAAAAATTAAGTTTGCTTCCCAAGTTATTAATATATAGTCACCCAAAAAACATGGTGAATTTGATGAAATCTGTGCCTTGATTCACCCTATAGTTATGTATATTACAACTGCCTTGGAGCACAGTGGTTAAAAAAAAGGGGGGGTACAGACAGACATCAAACCTTCTAGTCAAAAACCTTGCAATTCAAATCTTAAACCCCTAACTATAGGGAAAGATTTGTTTGTTCAACAGGACAAAAGTGTCACCAAACTTAATGGCTGAGAAAGAAAAGATAACAACTTTGCATTGTGTAGTAGAATGTACCAGAAAGTGCGAACTGAAAGGCTGACCCGTCTGAACACTGAAAGGAAGAAAAAGCCTCAGAATTGCCATAAACATCGAACCCCTTCGTGGATCCTACATGTAACAACTATCTTTAATGAGTCCAATGAAACTTATACCTTCTAGGTGAAAAAAAGGTTTTGATATGACTTTCTTGCTCCCCCCCATAGAACAAGCGCGAAATATGACGATGATGATGTTATTTTCCAACTGTAAATTGGAGACACTATTATAGAGGTAATCTCATTTAAACGTACAAATCCTTCTTTATTTGACTAATGGACATAAGAAACTGTGAAAAGGATTATATTGTGTTCAGAATCAAATATAATACTAAAGTATAATAATAAAGTCCTTGGGATATGCACTTAGACAAAGTATATTAAATGCAGGAGCTCTGACATCAAGCATATGGATTGTTCTACCAGGGGATGTTGGCCAGGGATTCCAAGGCCCCACAAAAGGTAAAGGCTTCTTGCCCCTAAGTTGGGATACTGCAGGAGGAGAGGCGATAAGACCCGCTGCCGAAGACCTGACATCAACACGGGAGGGATGTATTGAACAGGCACATGCAAGTGGTGTACAGATGGCCTCTGAATGCCAGAGAGTGTTCCCAAAGGGCCATCTAAAGCCAATAAAGCAAATAAAGGGTCTCCCTGAAGCAAGCAAGACTCCCCATCAGCACTCAGCTACACTTCACCTGCTGGAAATACTGTGCAGCAAAAGCAGCCATGTGGCCTGTGTATCCCAAATCTAAATGGCTGTTGGCTCTCTCCTTGGAGGAATATACCATGGCTGATGCCACCAAGCCTACTCCCTCTACAGGTTAGGAGATGTCTAAGCCACAGTAAGACCCCGTTATATTTATTCAAGGGGTAAATGTAATTCATGAATTAAACATATCATCCAAACATATGTGTCATGCCAAAGTAACCTACCATAACTATTGTGCTGCTAAATGCCTGTATATCTTAATTGCTTGTGCTTCATTAGTAGGATCGAAAGGTTACTCCTGTCAGCCCATGAAAAGAAAAAGCCAGATTGACCAGAATCCAATTCAACAGCTCCAGAGAGAGAGACAGTTTTACTTCTCATCACAACCTGGTGCCCCCTTTTCTAAGCCTAGGGAACAATCTGGCGGAAGAGGGGCGTGGTAAGAATGTAAAGGCTGCGAATTGGGTGAACGGGAAGATACAGCGATATAGTCTGGACATTCATTCGATCAACTTGATTGATCACCAAACTGTCAACCTCCACTGAATGTTGGGACTGTGAGGGTTTGGGCACAACATCTTAGAAATTGGTTTGCAACGAAGGATGCTATACAAAGGATTTATTACTTATTGCTAAAAAAATGAAAAAAAAAAAAACCTGAAAGATAGGTAAAGTATGGCAGAATAATCGATATGGGATGGGGTGGGGATGGGGGGGAAGGGAAAGGAGAATATGCCTGATCTTGAATTGGAAAATATGTTATAACATGCACCAAACTCATCAATAAAAATTAAACTTAAAAAAAAAAAAAAAAAAAAAAAAAAAAAAAAAAAAAAAAGGAAAACGGGCCTTATCCATTCTATGGACAGGAATGGAGAGAGGGACATAGAAGAAGAGGTGGTCAAGACAGTGAACCATCCAGCTCAAAGGAGTTCACGCTTTTTCAGGCCATGTGTGGCTGGCTTCAATGACCTTTAACTCGCCCAGCACTCAGAGGCAGCTCTAGAATTCTCCGTGAGTTCCAGCCAGTTCCTGTCAACATAGTGCGTTCTAGCGCCAGCTAAGCTACGAGGAGACTCCTCGTCTCAAAAAAGACCCAAAAAAAAAAAAAAAAAAAAAAAAGATAGTGAATGACTTCATCTTGCTCTTCTCTAGGCTGCAATGACCCAGCTTGGCTTCCTGCTTTTCCTTGCTGCCACCACAGGTTGCAGTGCAGGTGAGTCTTCCTCACAGAGCCCAGTTTCCTTCCAGTGTTACAGGCAAACAGAACTAGACTGGATTGCTTCTAGGATCTGGGTCTCTGGGACCAGGGGTGATGCCTTTCAGATGTAGACTGAGGGCTGATACCTTGTGAAGGAATGGGCCTGTGAGACTGTTGCTGAAGCCTGTCCTGGGTCCAGGTTCTGTGCTTGTGTGTGACCCTAAGAGGACTCCAGCAAGAAGTATGTCCCTTCCCAGTCACTCTCTGCCATTGTCCTTTGGGTATCAAAGTACACAGTCTGCTTTGTTCCCAGAGAATACTTTCTTCAGTCCTCCTCCCTACAGAAATAACTTAATGGTAATTTACAATCTATAATTTCCTTTCATTGATTTATATATTTATCTTTATTTTATTGGTCTTTTTTTTTATACAGGGTTGCCCTTTTAATTCCAGCTAGCCTGGAGCTTGCTATGTAGACCAGGTTGGCCTTGAACTCACAGAGATCCATCTGCCTCTGCCTCCCGAGTGCTGGGATTAAAGGTATGCAGCACCACTCCCGGCCTATAAATATTTATTTTTAAAGTAAAACCCATGCATCTAAATATCATCTGACTTGATCATCACAAAACACTCTTTATTAGCTTCATTTTAGGTCCTACAGAACCAAAGCTCAGATTAAGTTGGAAAAAGAAACTCAGATTATAAATACAATCCAAAAATACTTTACTTGTAAAGACTGAGCTACTTAGAGCTGAGTACCTCTGACCTAAAGCTCTTGATTGTCTCCACGGCTATAGACGTTAGAGTACTTTGCAGAGGTGACACTAACACCCAGGGTTCTTCATCCCGTGATTCTTGGTCTCCCAGTCAATTCCCCCCACTGTCCACCACCCACCCTAGGTTTCAGGATCATCAGACTACACACACTCCTGATAAAGCTGGACTCTGCTTTATTCTTTCTTTCAGGTCTTTGGACACATTGTTCCCCTGCCTTGACATCTCTTCTCTATCATCCTACTGATAAATCTCGTTTCTTCTCTCAGAATAAGCTGAGGGATCCCTGCACACCTAGGGCAGCCTCTTCCATGGAATCCGGGGTCTCCAGTCTGGCCTCTCCATTCTCCTTTCTCACCTCAGGGATTTTCTTTTCTCTCCTATGTTTATTCATTCCTTTCAGAATGAATAAACATAGGAGAGAAAAGAATGGAGATTTTCTGTTGACTTATCAGAAACTCCCTCTAGCTCTTTGAATGCCCTGTGCCCAGCATAGCCTGATGCATTGTGAGAGGAGGCTGAGTAAGCCTGTGCTGGGAACAATGGATAAGACACTGGATAGCCAGAGTCCTTCAACTAGACCCCAAGTCTCTGAGATAGTCACAGAATGAATTTGGGACAGTGACCAGGGGAGGCTGGGGTTTGTATTGAACCAACAGTGGGAATAAGACTCTGCCTGTTCTCCAGCTGACAACGATCCTGTTCCCAGCACACGGAACAATGCTTTGTCTTCATCTCTGTTCAGAAGCTGCAAGGAGATCAAATGGAAATTCAAAAGTGTACGTGTGTGGAAGCATTTGGAACTTTGGGCTGGGAAGATCATTGAATGCCTAAAGATCGTTGCTGTGGAGCTTGGAGCAGTTTTGCTGAAGGAGTTGTAGAAGATGGAGGCCTGGCTTGTGAAGTTTCTAGTTTCAAAGGGGAGCAGAGATCATCAGGACTGTGTAATTTGTGGGTTCTGGTCAGCTGGGGCTGAAGAATCAGCTGTAAGTAACAAGAGACCAGAACCTGAAGTGAAATTTTTGTTGTACTGGGACAATTGATGCTGGTTAGCTGGGGCTGAAAAAATCAGCTGTAAGTAACAAGAGACCAGCATCACTGTGGTGAAATCTTCTGGGAAGAATTTCTTCAGGGTCAGCACACAGAAGCTGTGATCCAGAAAGGGCCTGAGACTCCATCTCAAGCCAGAAGCAGGACTTGGTAATGTGTAAGAGTCTCCTACATGGTTCCCTTGTTGAAATTCGAGGGGGTCACAGAGAGCAGCCAAGGCTTGGCACTGTGAGAGGTCAGGAAAGACCATTGTTGGAAGTGCACCTCGGTTGCAGTGGAGACCCCAGGATTGCAGGGGGTCATGGAGGGAAGCTGAGGCTTTGCACCAGGAGAGGTCAGAAGAGACCATTGGTGAAGGTGCTGCCTCAGTTTCAGTGGCGACCCCAGCTTTTTGGAGATGCCAGGACCATGGGACGACCACCAAGAGCAGCGGCAGGTGTGGAATGGAGTCGACCTGGGCCTGCGAGATGAGCTGTGTGTGCCAAGGATGGCAGAGTCAGAGAAGGGGAGCTGCCGAAACCCTTTGGGAGCCCAGAAGATCATGAGTGAATCCCAGGTGTCCAGCCTTGAGCTGCTTTGGGTTTTGTTTGAGAGTGCCTGATTCTTCCCTTTGAAATAAGACAGTACTTGTTTTGGATTTTATAGCAGCCCACGGTTAAGAGACTTAATAGACTGAACTTTTAAGTGTTTGGACATTTTAGGACTGTGGGGCTTTTAAGGTTGTACTGTCTTAGGTTGTGATTAATGTTAACATCGTACTTTGGGGATAAGAACTAGAAAGGTGGTGGTTTAATAGTGATGTGTTTTGTGTGTCAAGTTGACAAGGGGTCAATTGTGCTTGATAGCTTTAGTGTCAACTTGACACACCTGGGTTGAGGGAGCCTCAATTGGGGAATTGGCTCCATTGGATTGGCCTGTGGCCACATCTGTGGAGTATTGTCTTGATGGTTGAGCAGTGTGGGAGGGCCCAGCCCACAATGAGTGGTGCCACCCTGGGCAGATTGTTGTGTACTGTATAAGAAGGCAGGCTGGGCATGAGCCAGGGGAGCAAGCCAATGAACAGCATTCCTCCATGGCCTGTGCTTCAGCTCCTGTCTCCAGGTTCCTGCCCTGAGTTCCTGCCTTGGGCTCCCCAAGTGATGAACTGTGACCCAGGAGATGTGAGCTGAATAAACCCTTGCCTCTCCAAGTTGGTGTCGGTCAGAGTGTTTTGTCCCAGCAATCGAAGACAAACTATGACAACGTGGTAAGTGATGAAGCGTGTAAAAAACACACCTGCACTATGAAGGCTGAGGATGGAATGCTCTGGGCCTCTTTGGCTACATGGGAACACCCTATGTCAAAAACACACAAATAAACAAATAACCCATGTAGTCAATTATGCTCTTGTTCTCTGGAAGGGCTTTTATTTTTTTAATTTAAAAATGCGATAAAATGTAGATATGGGAAGGGCCCAGTTGGTGATCACTGCTCCAATTGGCAAGGCAACAGAATAGACTGTCCAATTTTAGGGTTTTCAGTAGTAAGGCCTTCACAATGTGCAGGATACCAGTATACTATCCATCTCAATAAACCTTTCACTATCTTAAAAAGAACCATTAAGCAATAAATTCCCTTAGTCCTGTGTAAGTGCTATTCTCCTTCTTTCCACTTATGAATTCACCTATTCAGGTCACCTCACATTCATTTTTTTCAAATATTTTTATTTATATGTATATAGATATATATAGATGTAAATATGTATATATGCATATATATACATATACACATACATATATATGGGGGAGAGGATGTGCACACTTGAGTACAAGTGCACGTGTTTTCCAGAAAACGGCATCTAGTCAATCCTCTGGAGCTGGAGTTACAGGCATACCACTGAGGTGGGTGCTGGGACCTGAACTCAGCTCATCTGCAAGAGCAATACCTGCTCTTAACCATTAAGCCATCTCTCTACCCAATTCACTCATGTTTTACCACTGAATAGATAATAAATATACACTATATATTGAATACAATACATAACACAATATTTTGCTTATCCATTCATTTGCTCCAATCTTTGAGGTCTTAGGACCAAAATGTAATGAATATTAGTATACATATTTGAGTCCTTGTTTCAGTTCTTTGGGATATATACTAGAAGTGGAATTGCTGGGTGATATAATAATTCTATATTTAACTATATAGGAAACATTGCTGTGAGTTTGAGTAGGGTTATGCTGTGCCTCCATCAAAGACACATGCCTTATAAGATCAGGGAGTTTCCAGTATCCCCAGGGACACATGTGGCCTCCACATATAGGCTTTAGGCCATCTTTGTACTTCCTAGAGCCACTCTGCTTTCTTGGCTGAGATGGATCAAGAGCCCGCACACAGGAGGACATTGCACTGGTTCTCTCTACAGATGGTCTCTACTTCCTCCGCACTGGGAATGGTGTCATCTACCAGACCTTCTGTGACATGACCATTGCGGGTGGTGGCTGGACCCTGGTGGCTAGTGTGCATGAGAACTACATGGCTGGGAAGTGCACGGTGGGTGACTGCTGGTCCAGTCAGCAGGGAAGCAGAGTAGACTACCCCGAGGGGGATGGCAACTGGGCCAACTACAACATCTTCAGATCCACAGAGGCGGCCACGAGTGATGACTACAAGGCTGGTGCACTCTCGACCCACATGGGAAAGGGTGAGGCATGAGTGTAGCCCAAGCATGGCAGAGGGAGGGTGGGAAGGTTGGCTTTGGAGATCAGGCTGGAGAAGAAGTGAGAATACATGTCTTAAATCCCAACTTCCTGCCAACCAGGCCATTAGGTACTAGGGTGGTGACAAGGATCCACCATCTGTTGGAAGAGGGGTCTGAGCATGGCTGCCATCTGTTGACCTGGAATCCAGAGCTGTCAGCTCTGCTGAGAACTGTGCTGTTTTGTGGGAACTTCTGGCCTGGTCAGGCTCACTGTTTGTTGCTTTCCAGAACCCTGGCTACTTTGATATCCAGGCCCAGAACCTGGGTATCTGGCATGTGCCCAACAAGACCCCCCTGAAAAATTGGAGAGAAAACGCCCTGCTGAGATACCGCACCTCCTCTGGCTACTTTGAGCATCATGGACATAATCTGTTTGGCCTCTACCAGGTACACAAGGCAGCTGATTTTCATGGGTCCAGTGAGAATAGACACCTGAGGTTGGGCAGGAACCATCCTCATTCCACCAGCCTCTATTCCATATTTCCCTAACCCTAATGTATGCTGATGGCTCCCTTGGGAATTCCAAAACAATGAAGGCAAGAGAAAGAGAGACAGGGGCAAAGGAGGTGGGTGGACGGTGGTTGCAGTACGAGGAGAAGATGGGAAGAAACACAGAGAAAGAAAAATGTCTCGGGCTGGAGAGATGGCCTAGCGGTTAAGAGCGCCGACCGCCCTTACAGAGGACCCGGGTTCGATCCCCAGCACCCACATGGCAGCTGAGAACCATCTGAAACTCCAATTCCAGGAGAACTCCAGTTCCAGGGGAATCCAACACCCTCTCTGACCTCCGCGGCATTGCACGACACGGGTGCACAAACTTGCATGCAGACAGTACATCTATACATATACAAAAATAAAAATAAAAAATAAATAAAAAAATTTAAAAAAAAGAAAAATGTTCTCATTTGACTCATTTGAAATAAATGACTAGTGGGAAAACATTGTGTCAGTCTCTGAAGGACAGCTTTCCTGAGAATATCAACACTACTGTCCTTACCCACTGACTCTTGTTCTTTCTAGACATATCCAGTGAAATATGGAGGAGGAAGGTGTTTGGCTAACAATGGTCCAACATTTCCTGTGGTCTATGATTTTGGTGACGCTCAGAAAACAGCCTCTTATTACTCCCCCAACGGCCGCAGTGAGTCTTTAATGCTTCTATGAACCCTTCATAGGACAGATGATAAAGTCAGTTATGATAAGTAGCAGTTATTTATCCCCTACTACAGGGGTCCTCTTAGCAATGCTATGTGTCTTGTCTCACCTGATTTGCATGCCTGCCTTTGAGCTCTGCACTGTTACTAACCCCACTGGCAGATTAGGAGGCTGCAGCCCTGAAGTTGCAGGAGCTTGGCTGGGAGCACAGCGCATGAGCAGGAGACTCACATTTACACTCATGGAATTCGGCTCCAGACTCTACTCGTAGGAACCAAGTTGTCAGCCCCTCCATGGTTTGTTAGGCCCAGGCCACATCAGTGTGCACAGAGCAGAACAGGAAAAAGTGCAGAGTTCTACTTCTGTTGTGAGGGCTGACTACTAAGTTGTTGAACGTAAATCTAAGTTTGGCAGTGTATCCTAGATAGAAGCTGACGCTGTGCCATATACTTCAAAGCTTTTGTTAATTACATTTGGGTTGTGATACTTTAAAATAAAAAGAAATAAGGTAAATAGGAACAGGACCAAAGTGAATGCACTTGCTAATTGCTGCATGGAACACTTGGAGATGTTCGGTGATCTTCCTGTGCTTTCAATCTCTCTAGACAAGCCTCTAGCTGACAGGAGCCTGTTTCCAAGATCTGGCTGTTGGGCTCTAGGATTAGTAAAGGTCAGATTCCACCAGTGTGTCTGATAGGTTGGACTGCAGAGCCTGCGTCTGGCATCAACCATTGACAATCTCTAGGCTGACAGCTATTTCTAGCACTTTCTCTGAATGCTATTTCCTGCCTCTCGTTTTCAGAGGAATTCACCCCAGGATTTATCCAGTTTAGAGTGTTCAACAATGAAGAATCAGCCAATGCCTTGTGTGCTGGAGTGAAGGTCACTGGGTGTAACACTGAGCATGTGAGTCTGTGCAGGGAACAGAGGGGCCTAAAAGTAAGGCTGAGTGTGTGTGTGTGTGTGTGTGTCTGTGTGTGTCTGTGTGTCTGTGTGTGTGTGTGTTTGTGTGTGTGTGTATGTGGGGGGTGTTTGTACACTAAGCATCAAAATCATAAAGTGTCATGTTAGTGTGTGCCTATATATGGGTGTGTGACCTCTCTTGGTTTCCTGCTAGGTCTCACACTCCAGAACTTCCATCTAGATACAGATGTCCTGACTCTTGAAGACCAAAGTCAGTACTCCAAACTTCAAATGCATGGTTGCTGCATGCTTATCTTTTAGGATAAAACACTCAGTTGCCTGGAGTCAGGTTGAGTCTGTGTTCAGGATGTCTTGTGGAAGCCTTCTGAGGCTGAGCTTGAGAAATACCAGAGGTTGTCACTTTCCACCCAGGGTTTAGGTTCAACCTGAAATTTGCCTTCCCAGGCTTTCCCAGGACTTGTCCAGATGCTCCCTGTGTTGAGGGGTTACTAAGACTGTTGCACATCTTCCCCTAGACCTCACCCACACCATTCCCTGGCCCAGGCACTTTCACTACCTAGAGGTTGGAACTGGCTTGTCAAGGAAGGTGCACTCAGCTGCCCTGCAGCCCCTGTTGTCTCCCTAAATCTGGGATCATTAGATCCACACTCCTACAGTATCTCTAGTTTATGACCAAAGGAACGATGAGGAAGGAACTCTTGGGCTGCTCATAATCAGAATGGTCTAGAGTTCGCATGGTCTTTTTTTTTTTTTTTTGTCTTTTTCTGAGACAGAGTCTCCATGATGCTCCAGCTGGCCTGGAACTTGACCAGGCTGGGCTTGAACTCACAGAGATCTCCTGCCTCTGCCTCCTGAGTGTTGGGATTAAAGGTATGTGCCACCACACCCAGCTGAGTTAGCATGTTCTTCAGGACCAGGATCTCCCCAAAGTAACAGTCTGTGAAAACAGTCCTCAGCTCCTGGCACCTGACCTTGAAGAGCTTGATTTTCATTCATTCTTCAGCTATTAGCTTCTCCTTTTCCCAATCAAGATGAAGCAATTTTGCTGTCATGGAGGTTGTGATATTACCTCGGGGTTGTGATGCAGAACGGTGAATGTGGGGAGGACATGTGGTATGGAGGGGCATAAAGCTGCTTTCAGTCTTAGTACCTAGATGGACTGGGGTACAGCAGGAGCTGATTTTGAAAGTACCATCAAGAAGTGTATCAGGAAGAGACTTTGACAGTATGCCAGTAATTTTGAACTGTATAGTATCAATGATGAGAGCCAGCGAAATAAAAGGGATGATAAGAACGACTTCATCATTTTTGTGTTTTGCAAAGATGACATTGGTAGCACGGAGGTGACAGATTCTATGGGAGAGGCTAAATATAAGGAGGCAAGTATTGAGGTGGCTTTCATGGTCCATAGGAAAGCCTAAGTAGGGCGGTGCACAGGAGGGGGTGGAGGCACTGATGAAGTCCAAGGATATGAAATTCACGTCAAGTTGAATATAGAGTATGGGAGGATAAGTCTAGAATAATCTCGTAACTCTCATTTGGGTGAGTGCATATCAAATATTGAGTCAGAGCGTCTAGATGATGAAGATGTTTGGAATAAAGGAAGAATCTATATAGTAATATGCTATTGTGTCGTCTATTTTAAGAGTGATTTTATTTTATATATGTATGCATGTGTGTGTGTGTGTGTGTGTGTGTGTGTGTGTGTGTGTACAAATGTATATGCAAGTTCCCACAGTGCATCAGCTACCTTGGAGCTGGAGTTACAGGAGTTTGTGGAAGTTGGGATCTGAATTCTGGTTCTTTAATAGAGAGAGCAGTAAGACCTTTGATACAGAACCACCTCTCTAACCTCCATGGTCTATGTTTTGATCAATGATGGGCAGCATATATGACAGTGGTCTCATGAGATTGTACTGCCTAGATACATCATATTCATTCTATGTACACTGTATGATGTTCAGACAATGGTAAAATTGACAATTTCCACAAAAAGATCATCACTGTTCAGTGATGCATAGCTGTGACTAACTTTTTGTGTCATAAGGAGCTTAGAGGTACTGGGCAGTAATTCCAAGTGGAAGTCAAATTTTGAGGTTTATGGTTGAAGAAAAAAAAATTGACTAGGAGATACAGATTTTGAACCATCAGTGAATTGCTTATAACTGAAGACAAAGGTGTGACAGGAACTAGAAGGGAGTGGCAAATGTGTCCCCCTCTTAGAAGCAGTGCCTAAGGAATTCATGAAGAGCCCAAATAAGGAATCCAAGAATGAATGTTTAGAGAAATTGGAGGAAAGATAGGAGATGACAATGATGTCACTAAAGCTATGGAAGAGAGGTTTTAATGATACGAATAGATCAATACTGCCAATGGAGAATCTGATGAGGAACAAAGAAGCCAATGGATTTGGACATTAAGGTGTTTGGACTCGCCAGCTGTATTGTTCATCTTTCTGCCTCTGTGATAAATATCCAATAGAAATAATTGCAAGGAGAAACAGCTTGTTTTGTCTCAGGGTTTCCAAGATCTTAGCCCATGGTCAGTTGGCTCCACTGCATTTGGATCCAGAGCAGACAGGAACATTGTGCAGGAAGGGCATGTCAGAACAAGACTGCTCACTTCAGGCTGGTCAAGAGCACAGAAAAAAAAAAAAAAACAGACAGGAAAGACTTAGAGCGAGATGCCCTTCCAAAGTGTGCCACTACCCACCCACTCGACCTTACATAGTTCCACCACTTCCCACCAGTCAGTTCAAAATCGTGAGACCATCAGTGATTAACCAGTGAATTCAGGCAGAGACCTCATGATCCGATCACTTCCCCAAAGTCCTTCCTCTGAATATCACTTACATTGGGGACCAGGTCTCCAATGCAGGAGCCTTTGGGGAGGACACTTCATACACAAACCACAACACCAGCTGAGCTCTCATCACCACTTCTCTCCTGTTTGTTTCTCAGCACTGCATTGGTGGAGGAGGATTCTTCCCTGAAGATAAGCCCCAGCAGTGTGGAGACTTCTCTTCTTTTGATGGGAATGGATATGGAACTCACGTTGGGTACAGCTGCAGCCGGGAGATAACTGAGGCAGCTGTGCTTCTGTTCTATCGCTGAAACCTTTACAGTATGGGATCCAGACCTCTCAACCCCTGAAGATGTAGGAAAAAATACCTTAAAACCAGAATACTAATGTTCAGGCTATAGAGACGACTCAGCTAAGTTTGTTTCCCAATGCCCAAACCAGGCAGTTCATAACTACCTTTGACTCCAGCTCCAGAAGATCCAACATCCTCTTCTGGCCTCCAAGGTACCCAAACACAAGTGGCATATACTGTCTAAACATACACACATATACATAAATAAAACAAATGGAAAAGAATACTAATGGCATAGGAAAGGAGAATAAATTGTATTGTGTTCATTCAAGTTTTACCATCTTCATGAATTCTTTTTATGCAGGGATGAGAGATTTTCAATAAAATATACTGCGTTGGTTGATTCTACTTGGTATATTGGGGCTGGGAATCCTTATACAGTAATACTCTCTCCCATTGGCCTTAAAACAGACAGCAATGTGCACAAGGAGGAGACACTTCATTCTACCATGTCCTTGGTTTTTTTGGTGTTGTTCATTTTGTTTTGTTTCTTTGAGAAAAGTTTTCATATAACCTATGCTGGCCTCCAGCTAAGTAAACTCCTTATGTGGAAAATTCCCTAAGGAAACACAAATAAAACATATTCATAGTGTTTTAATAGGTTGATACAAAGGTCCAGCGAGGGGCAGGAGAGATGGCCCAGTGGTTAAGAGCACTGACTGCTCTTGCAGAGAACCCAGATTCAGTTCTCAGCACCCACATGGAAGCTAAAAACTGTCCTTAACTCCAGTTCCAGGACACCTGATACCCTCTTCTTATCTCTGTGGGCACTACACAGCACAGGTGCACTACATACATGCAGGCAAGACACTCATACACATAAATAAAAATAATTTTAAAACGGGGGACTAGTGAATGTACTATCTGCATGCAGGTTTGTGTACCTGTGTCGTGCAATGCTGCATAGGTCAGAAGAGGGCGTCAGATTCCCCTGGAACTGGAATTAAAGACAGTTCTCAGCTGCCATGTGGGTGCTGGGGATGGAACTCAGGTCCTCTGCAAGAGCAGTTGGTGCTCTTAACTGCTAGGCCATCTCTCTTGTTTCTCAGCCCTCTCTTGGTTTCTTTTGTGAGACAGGGTCTCCCTGTAGCCCCAACTGGCCTGAAACTCTCTGCATAGACCAGGCTGGCCTTGATCTCAGACATGTCCAGTACTGTGGTTAAAGATGTGTGTAAACACACCCATTTAAAAAAAATTTTTAGCAGGGCTGGAGAGATGGCATAGTGTTTAAGAGAGCTAACTGCTCTTGCAGAGGACCTGGGTTCGATCCCCAGCACCCACATAGCGGCTGAGAACCGTCTGTAACTCCAATTCCAGGAGAACTCCAGTTCCAGGGGAATCCGACGCCCTCTTCTCACCTCCGTGGCATTGCACAACATGGGTGCACAGACCTACATGTAGACAGTACATTCATACATATAAAAAATAAATAAAAAAATTTAAAAAATTAAATTTTTTTTTATCAGTACTTGGGACTGACTCCATGACCTCCCACATGCTAGGTGCCTGTTCTATCATTAGCCTAGGTCTTTGGATGGTTTTTAGTTATCTATCCTTTTTGGAGTGAGGATCTTCCTAGGGACATAGTTAAGTTATGAGCTCCCCTTATGCAGACCTTGAATTTGTGATTCTCTTGTGTCAGCCTCTTGAGTAGCTGGGATTATTGACCTGGGCCCCTAAGTCCTGCTGATAAACATTACTTTGGTCCTCAGATGATGTTCCTATAGGTCAAAAGGCTGCGGATGCTGATCTGGGCTCAAGGTTACTTGATAAAACAACAAAACATGTGACAACCATGACAAAAGGAAAAGGCTGTGGGTGGCTAATACCATGTGGAGCCAGGACACAGTCCTCTGTGCTGCTTGCTCTCCCACACCCCAGGCTGCCACAGCTCTCACTCTGAGGGTTTTCCAAACAAGGACAGCCTAGCTCCAAGATCTGGATATCCAGCTAGCTTCCCTCTGGCTTTGGATCCCAGCCTGGGCTACATAACAGTCCCAGGATAGCCTGAGCTCACTCTTTAATTTCAGTACTTGGGATGCTAAATCAGAGAAATTGAATTGAGTTCTGCATCACACTGTGCTGAGGAAGAAGGGAAGGGAAAAGGAAGGGAAGGGGAGGGAAGTGGAGGGAAGGGAAGAAGGGAAAGGAAGAAGGGAAGGGAGGGGAAGGGAATGGGCAGGAAGGGAAGGGAAGAGGAGGGGAGGAGAGAGAAGAAGGAAAGGAAGGGAAAGGAACAGGAGAGGAAGGGAGGGGAAGAAGAAGGAAGGGAAGGGGGAGGGGAGGAAAAAGGAAGGGAAGGAGAAGAGAGGGGAGGGAAGAAGGATGGGATAGGAAGGGAAGAAGGGAGGGGAGGGGAGGGGGAGGGAAGGGGAGGGAGGAAGGAGGAAGGGAAGGGGATGGGAGGGAAGGAAGGGAAGAAGGGAGGGGAGGAGGAAGGGGGAGAGAGGGGAGAGAAGGGAAAGCAAAGAAAGGGAAAGAGAAGGGAAGGAAGAAGGAAAGGAAAAAGAAAAAAGAAAAAAAGAAAGATCAAAATAGCATATCAAGTTAGGGGAGTAGCCACCAATCCTGGCAAACTGAATTCAATCCCAGGAATCCTCAAGGTGGAAGAAGAGAACTGACTCCAGCAAGTTGTCCTCTGACTTCCACAAACACAGCATGGCCCAGAATTGCCTCCTGCCTCATATACAAATAGATGTAAAAGACAGAAGGAACTCCAGGGCGTGGCTGCACGTGCCATTATCCCCACCTCTTCCAAGGCAGATGCAGGCCGATCCCTGGGAGATCACAGCCAACCTCCTAGTGACTTCCGGGCATGCTGGAACTAGGGAGACTCTGAAAGAAAAACTTAAAAGAGGTAACTCTCAAGAGTTTTGGAGTGAATCCATAAGTGTGCCCTTGACCTTGACCCTAGTCTCAACTCCGGTTGGATCCGGATATAACTAAAATCCCAAATGAGGGTGGAGACTTGGTCATCCAATCAGGTGGCCACTTGTACTGGGGTTCCCGCAGGAGAAAAGGGCGGGGTCTGCAGGGAGTCTTATAAACCTTCCCCCAAAGCGGAAGAGCCTCAGCGTCCTGCAGCCTTGAGTCTGTAGTGCGTCCTGCTGCTGGATTCAGAGCCCCGTCTTGAGTGTCCACTCCTGGTAAGTCTCTCACAGCCCCTGGGACACCCATTGCACCCAGACTAGCCAGGGGACTGTAGACCAAGATGGCACAGGAAATTCTTTCTTTTTTTTTTTAGTTATTTATTATTATTATTTTTTTAAATTAGTTTTTTATTGATGCTTTGTGCATTTCATACATTTTTTCCAATTCAGTTCAGGCTTATTTCCCTTTCCCTCNATTTTCATTTAAATAGAAATGTTTGCTCTGGTCTATAGACACAGCTCTCCATCCTTACCTGAACAGCTGTGTCATGTGATCACTGAGGAACCATTTATGTAGAGATGCTGGAGACTGTCAAATTCTGCAAACTGAGAAATGAACTTGGTGACACACTTCCTCTAAGTCTGCAGTACTATTTTCTACTATTTTAAAGGTAGTCTGGTGGATCCGACCTATGAAGAGTTTGCGAAGATTTCCCATCTGGTTCGGTTATGGTGAAAACTGTGCCAAGGTAGAGTCTCCAACTTGAAAACAGATCCAATTCCTCTGTGTATTCTGGCTGGAAGATATTCACCACATACCTACCTATTATCAATAGCGTTAGAACCTATCTATCGGACTACCTAACCTACGTATGATCTATCTACAATGTCAATCGAACTACCACGATCTATCTGCCAACTATGTTCCTCATCTAGGTTTCAGTTTGCTGTTTCTTGAACAATAGCTTGAGGTCCTTGAGTGTCTCACACGAGCAAGGGTCAGTTCTTAAAGCATCACTTTTAGGGTCTTCTTCAAGTGGGCCTCGCATGGAATAGCACTTCTTCATTCTGGTACGATGAATCCAGGAGTCACTAGCCACCTTGGCAGCCATTGGGGTAGACAAAATGACAGGACAAGAGTCCCCTCAGTTGGGCTCAGTCAGGATAGAGCTCTCCTAACCTGTCTGATTAGAACTAGGACTCCAGGAGATGACCGGAAAGCCCTGTGTTGCTTAGGAGATCCCTGCCTCCATCCTGAAAGGATCTATAAGAATCTAGCAAGGTGAGGGTTATAAGATATTAGTCATGTGGTTTCAGAATCACACAGTAAGTCTCTTGAGAGGAAAGACCTTCCACATATAGCTTTTCCTCCCCAAAGGAGTTTCTTCTCTCAAGTGGCATGGGTTTGTTTTTTTTCTCATAATCATGTCAAGGCCAAAGGGAATAATTTAGTCCAAGGGGCCTAGGCCTCCTGAGCTAATTTGGCAAGACGTTCCTTAAGTAAACCATTTATTCTTTCTACTTTTCCAGAAGACTGAGGGTGCCAAGCACAATGAGATTAAATTATGTGCCCAAAGCTTGTGAAACTCCAAGGGTGACGTCAGCCCTCAAGCCTGGTCTATTATCACTCTGTATGCTCTTAAGAAAGCATCCAAACGTTGGGATGATCTCATTTATAGGTTGCTTTATCTTTTACAGGGACTTTTCTGTTCAGCTGGAAAAGACTTCAACCCATGCAACAAAGGTGTCTACCCAGAGATGGGCCCTTGTGACCCCTGGTGAGTTCTATTTGCCAGTCCTTCTGTGGGCATTTAGCCTGTTTCTGTCCACCAGGGGCAGAAGATGGTCTTTGGATAAATTCGCATCCTTTAACTATCTGAGTTCCAACCATATGATGTTCCTTTTTCCATGAACATCCTATTTGTTAGCTTAATAGAATTTTCTCAGATTAAGAGATGGTTCAGTCGTTAAGAGCACTGGTACTCTTGGAAAGGAGCAGGGTTGGGTTCTCAGACCCACAAGGTGGTTCCAATTCCAGGGGATCCATGCCCTCTTCTGGTCCCCTGGGCAAGTGCAGGATATAAGTACACGTACATACATGTAGGGAATACATTCACGAACATAATAAAATAAAACTAATTAAAATATTTTTCTAACTATTGGGGCAGCCATAGATGACCATCAGGGGCAACCCATCAACCCAGATGATCCAGAATCCTTGGGCCTCCTCTATCTCATAGGGGTATATAATGTGCCCCTCTGGGGGCTAAGAGGGAGTCCTCTCCAAGAAGAGGAGACATCCCTTCTGTGTTCAGTGCTGCCGTCTTCCTGCAGCATCTGCCAAATTGCACCCCAAAATGATTGGGTCTGCCCCTCTCTGGTTCCTCTGCTAGTGCATGACTACCACCTCTGGGGAGCTGGATACTGAGTCCTAATAAATCAACGTATCCCTCTTTAAATGGTAGGTGATCAGCTGGAGAATGGCTCACGTTTAAGAGCTGCTCTTCAGAGGAAACCGGGTTTTTGAATGCCCAGCACCCACATATTGTGGCTAAGAAACTGTCCTTTAACTCCAGTTACAGAGGGGAATCCAACACCCTCTTCTAAACCTCCACAGCATAGCCCGACACGGTGCAACCAACGACAATGCAGACCGTACACGCATACACATAAAAAGTAATTAAAGAAGGGGCTGGAGAGATGGCATAGAGTTTAAGAGAGCTTAACTGCTCTTGTAAGGACCCTGGGTTCGATCCCCACACCCACATGAGCCGCTGAGAACCGTCCTGTAACTCCAATTCCCAGGAGAACTCCATTCCAGGGGAATCCGACAACCCTCTTCTACACCTCCGGCAATTGCACGACAGGGTGCACAGACCTTGCTAGACAGAACATTCATACAAAAGAAATAAAAATAAAATAATAATAATATAACAATATAATAATAAAAGTGGATGGAGTGGATGGCCTAGCGGTTGAGAAGACCGACTGCTCTTGCAGAGGACCCGATATGAATCCCCAGCACCCACATTGCAGCTGAGAAACCAGCTGTAACTCCAATTCCAGGAAAAACTCCAGTTCCAGGGGAATCTGAAACCCTCTCCTGACCTCCGTAGGCACTGCACCACGGGGGGTACAAACCTACATGCATGCAGTACATTCATACACATAAATAATAAATAAAATGAATTAAAAAAAAATTAAAAATACATGGTAGGTGTCCCTGAAGTTGTCAACATTCCCTGTTTCCAGATGGCTGAGTATTCAGTATGAATTATGTGTATTTAGAGTCTCTAAAAATCTTTAATCTTCTTCCCTTGTAAGATTTAGGGACCTTGTCAGGGCTGAATTCTGATAAATGGGCACCAAAATGACCACTATGGGTTAGCTTCAAGAATCCCAAATTCTGCACTTGTGGTGGCCACCTTTAATCCCACATCAAGAAGCAGAGGTAGGTGGATGTCTGTGAGTCAAGACCCCAGCCTGATCTACAGAGAGGGAGTTCCAGACAGCTGGGACGACAGGGAGACCATGTCTCAAGAAAACAAAAAAAAAAAAAAATCTAAATTCTGTTAAAAAGCACATCTATTGGTTCTTCGGCTTTGTCCTGAACAAATGAGCTCCCATGAGTAAAGCACCAGAGATCAGGAGTTTTCCAAGGCTGATTGAGGACTGGCCTAACAGCACAGGTTCCTAATAGGACCTCACAGCAGGCTTGTTCAAAGTTCACCCCTTCAGAGAAGAAAGTGCCAGGGTTGAAGGTCACTCCGGGCCCTTCCCTAAGAAGAGTGTGGTGTCATCCTGCTGGCTGACAACCTTAAGTGTCCTTTAAATTGAGTATTTCTCCAAAGTCGTGTGGGATGTGTACTGTGAGAGGCTTTCCCAGGATCAGCTCAGGTGCCTCACAGAAGTCCCAGAGCTGCTACTGCCCCCAGGCGTCTGCCCATACCTTTGCTACTCAATCTGACTGCTTACTCAGACATCCTACCATCTAGGTTCATGTCCTACCAGCTGGGTTAGAGCCCATTTTTACTTCCCCAAATTCCTGCCACAGGTATGTGGTGCCTGCTCCTCTGTATTCCCTCTTATACCCTGGATATCCGTGAAATCGCCACTCCTTCCAAACAGTGGATCCGCCATTTGTTTTCCTGTAACCAGGGTTAAAGGAAGTAGCAAAGGGCCAATAAGTGAAGGGGAGGTCACCGTGAGGGAGTGAAATCCCACTGGTTGAGGTGGATTAAAACAAGAAATGGACACTGCCCGAGGACCCACTTATGGGGAAAGGGGCCACACGGACATGGCTGGATATCTGCCAGAAGTGCACTCACCGAGTGTGCTGGTTAAGTCTTGCTTACCCTCAGTCCCTGGGGTTGGGCCTGCCAAATCTGAGACTGCATCTGTGGATGATGTCTCAAATGGTAGATGGAGCTGGGAAAGCGGGAGATTGGCCCTGGGGAATATTCCAATAAAAAATGGGGTCCTGAGGTCAACAACGATGGGTCAAATCTAGGAGCAGGTATCTCAGAAAGGGGATGTCTCAGAGTGTGGCCCCTGATCTGGGTGAAGAAACACCCCCATTCTGTCAGAGGAAGAGAATAACTCACAGACGTGAGTAACAAGGAAATTTGTGCCACCACCTTTGATTGTGACCTATTTCAAGACTCACCTACCCGAAGTTTCTCTTTGGATCTCTGTTTTCCAATCTCATTGTATGGACTGGTCGTAGGTGGGAAGATCCAGTTTGATTTCTTTGACCCCCACCCCAAGAGAGCAAACAAAAGGCCAGGTGTGTGAGGATGGTGGGGCAATGGTGGTGCAGTGAGTTGCGAAATTGGGGCTTGATGGCTTTGGGAATGACACATTTGGTTTAAAAAGCAGGCTGTAGCAGTAATAAATTGAATTCCCCATTAAACATCTTACAGAATTCCTGGTCATCATGGTTTTTAATCTTTGCATCATACAGGACATAAGCTAGGCCTGCTTTCAATTGGGTGGCCAGTGGGTTGGTAAAAAGGTTCCGTTTGCAGACCATCCAATCTGGATAGCTGGTTTTGTGTATTGTGGTACATTAGGCTGAAGAAGGGCCAAGAGGCCATCAGACCCCTGAAGATTCCTGTCCAGGGTTCACAGTCTCGGGCAGTGTGAAGTCATGGCCAAGAGTGGAAATGTTGGTTGTGTCAAGTTGTCCCAGGCTGGGGCCTGAGGTGGAAGAACCTCTCAGGCTCAGGCTAGAAGTAGGCCAATGGTCTCTATGTGAGAGGCCAGCTTCCCTACAGCATCTGCTAGTGTCCCCATCCCCTTAGCAGGGACTCGTGTGGCGTTTGGCACAAAAGAAACTTTCCGACAGCATACAATGCTCCTCTCTAGGTAACACCATTTTATGGGAGATAAAAAAGCCCCATTGTTAAGCCATATGAGATCGAGTTGACTTGTTCCTCAGACCTGGTTCCCTACATATCTAACTCCCAATATAGTGAAGGGCTGGCTGGTTAATTGACCAAGCTGACATGGATGCTGAGAACAAACTAGAGTCCCCTGTGTTATGGACTAGTTGTAACACTGAGCATCTTTCCAGACCAACACTGAAGCTTTTGAAAAGGCTTTTTGCAATCACACTCAAACCTCTTGCAACCCTGCCTTCAGTCCCACAGGAATGACCATTAGAATCTGTCCCTACCTGGTCAGCCTTCAGGGAGTCTGGAGGGTCCTGGGGAACCGCTGGCTTTCCCTTGTGCTGTTCTGTGCTCTTCCTGCAGACCCCCTTCCTTGGGCCCCTTCTTGTCTTTCCTTTGTGCTTTACATCCTTTCTCTGTCTCTGCCCCCTCGGGTTGAGTATCCTGGACTCAGACCTCCTGCCATTCAGCACATACCTACCTTTGCATTGTGGGACTACATTGTTCACTTTAGCTAGCTGGAGTTTCAGCACAGGACCCCTGAACAGTCGCACTGTGGCATGGGACAAACACCCAGAAATGAGTCAGGACAGGAAAGATGGCATGCACATGAGTTTATTTTGAGGCTATGTGTTCTTGGATTCACCTCCTTTCCCGATCTCTACATCACGTGGGCTTTACTGAATTGGAACCAGAGAGATGAAGGGATCCTTGGGCAACACAGGGGACAGCATGACCATTTTTTCCCACACTTACTGTACAGAAACCTGTTCAGTTACCTGGCTTCCAGGACCTACATGTTAAATTCAAAGTTGCTTTCTGACCCAAGGGTTATATTGAATTTTTTTTTCTGATAAGAAACTGGCTTATGTGACTTACATGTTTTTAACAACTTAACAATCTCTAGGAAACATTCTCTACATCCCTTTCTGAGACACCACAGTTTCTCCAGCGTCTAGAAATCACCTTCCTTGTTGCTCCCAACAGGAACATAGGACATGCTCTGGCTGTAGACACAGCGTTTAGGGCATTTGAGGCAGATATTGGAGGCAAAGCTGACTGCCTTGGACCTCCTTATGGACTTCAGCATATCATGAGCTCAGGACCCAGTTGGGTAAATCTCTCTACCAGGAAACCACCCACAGCATCATAACACTCGAAAGGTGCAGGGTACTGCTCCACATGGACAGCTGGTCAAGAGGGCAGTGTGGCGAAGCAGGTCTTTCAGGATGGATGTGAGATGGAGTTTCCATAGAAATTGACCTTGGTAAGCTGTGAGCACTGGACTTAGGGGGGCAAGAGTGACTTGATCTGGGAGTCCTCCATCCTGCAGTTCTCCAACTCCAGGGTCTGCAGAGTGGCTGAGACTCTTTCTAGTAGAATTTTAAGGGGCCTGGCACATAAATGAGATAATTTGGCAGCACTCAAATCCAGGTGTTTGAGCTGATAGATGCTTCGGTATCTGGACAGACTATTCAAGTCTGACTGTGAAAGATAGACACTGAGTGATTCCCAGGGTGTCCAATGAACTCCGCACAGACCTAGGGAGGACAAAGCAGTGAGTTCAGAGAAGGGAAACTGGAATATGATCTCAAGATAGAAGAGAACAGTTGGGGTCCAAGGTCCTTCTGACCTATGTAGTTCAATCCCAGATACTCCTAATAGATTCGTCTGGTCAGTCATGACTATCTGGGTCTAGGCTGGGGTCTTTTACCATCACTGTTAGACAGGCTCAGTCCAGATGTGCTCGTTCCCTTTCCACAGTCAATCAGAAAAAAAAAACAGGTCTAAGCAGACAATGTCAAGCAGGAAAAGCTACAGAACACCACCCATAGGATATGCAAGCAATACCCCTGGGTGTGTAACTATGAGACTCCCTGGTCTCTGCTTGCTCTGCACAGCCTCTCTTCCCAGTGTCTTTCTCCTGTCCCCCACCCTCCATCCCAATCTCAGCATTTCCATCCACTCAACCTTTATCTGTACTCAAAACAGATTTTCCACAGGGGGAATTAGAGCCTGATTGGGGACCATTCACAGCTGCCGAGCAAGAGCTTCCTTGGGGAACTGTGCAGGCCTGAGTCCTCCTCCCTCTAGTGCAGATCTTTGTCTTTTCTTTCCATTCCATCTCCTGAAGCTTAGACAGGATTCTCAGAGCAACATGCAGCTCAGTTTACTAGGATGTTGACCCACAACTGGCCCCTAGAATGGAGACGCTTTCCAGTTCATTTACCTGGAAGACTTCCTCGGAATTGAATGAGGTGGTACCATGAAAGGACAGAGTAGAAACAAGACTCTGCTGTGATATTTAATGAGCCTCTGCCTTTTAACTCCACACTGTCTGGGAAACCACAAGTGCTTAATAATGAATCACGTGACTAGGAAGCCTAGGCTCTGGGCTTCAGAGAAAGCTCTCCATCCTTGCTTACCTGAGCACTTGGTCCAGGGAGACCGTGAAGAAATGCACTTCCTTCATACAGAGATGTCTGAGAGAGGTGAACTTGGGCAAGTGAGAAATGACTGTGCTAAGAACACGCTGCTCCAGATGTGTATACATATAATCAATGAAAGTCACACCATTGTTGTGTTCCTCGAAGTTCCTGGGAGTACCACATGAGGGCTAAACCATGTAAGGGTCGGGACCGCACACTCCACAATGTAGTTGCATCCAGCTCCTGGATATAATCTGGATCCAAACTTTCCAGGAGCCTTAAGGCACTGCCAACAGGCTTTTCCAAAATCTGCACCTTCTGACAGCACAGCTGAATGAAAGATTTTCTCTGCTCAGCCCACCGGAAAGAAGCATTCTTGGTATTTATCATGAGTAGGGGCTTGAAAAGAAAAAAAGCAAAGGTCAACTAAGACTTTCAAGGGCTGCTTCTTCACCCCAGAAACTGCTTGGTCCTCCACTGTTTGAGTCTCAGTCATGAGCTGTGGAGAGCCGCTCCTTCTTGCTGTTCCAGCCCAGGTGTTCCAAAAGGTGTGGTGGATGTCTCCTAAGTCAAGTACCTGCAGTTCACATCTCCTGTGGGGAAGACAGGTGGAAGTCTGAGTGGACGGAAGTCCTGACACACAGTCTCCATTGCTCTACATCTCAAATGGCAGCTGTTATTTCTCTGCTCTCTGTCACTTAAATTTTCTTATTTTTTCAGTTCTGAGGATCCAACCCAGGGCCTTATGCACTTAGGGAAGGGTGCTGGCCTGAGCTACATTTGCAGAAGTCTATCTCACTCCCCCTAATCTCATTCCCTTGAGCACATCCTGGTCCCACTGCTAGTGCCTGTGGGAAGAGACATGGACCGGCTCAGTCCACTCAGGCTGCGTCTACTCTAAGCTGTTCTCCACACCTGACTGACCTTTCTCCGTGCCTCAGCAATGACTGTGCTCTCTGAAGTCCCCAAGCCAGTGCCATCAGAAGCCTCTGAGCCACCTTGGGCCCCATTTCTCCTGACCAGGTGTTCCCCACCCTCAGGTCCTCCCTTCATACTACCTGGACCTCTCACCTGGGGCGATCTTTCTGTGCAATCAGTGCACCCACTCCATCCAGCACAGCCTGAAGAGTCTCTAGGTCGGGAGTGTTCGTGAAGTCCTGCAGAGCAAAGCAAGGATAGGGCCAAGCCTGAACCATTGCCCTCAGGATGTTGCTTTTCCTGCTGCTGAAGGCCTCCTTGAACAGTAGTGGGAAGAAATTCTTGGGCAGGTGCTCCACAGCAGAGAGGGTCAAGGCCTCATTCCTCAGCAAACTCTGCATTGCCAGGCAGGACAATGTGGGAGGGGCCTGCATGCTCATCCTGATGGATCTGTAGGCAGAAGATTCTGGAGAAGTGACCCGGACAAGCCATCTTTCAGGCTCAGATTTAGGAAGCCTTTCCCCCTCATTACAGGAACCCACTCAGGACCAGATCCACTGCTCTCCCAATGATCCTGTTTGGCTCTCTCTCTGGGGGTCTCAAAGCCACAGCTCCCTCATTGGCAGCTTGCTGGTCAATCAGAATCTCCCATGTGAAGGAACCTCACAATTATTCCTTCCAATTCCAATCCCTGCTCCTCTGAATCCCATCCCACTGAGAAAAATTTGACCCTGTCCTTTCATGATGAACCATCTCTGATCCCTATCATGATCCTCATGGGAATGCAAAGGAAAGGTTTCATGTCAAACTTCCCACCACCTGTGTTCAGTCAATGGGACCTGACTGGGAACAACTCGGAATCTGTGAAGTGGGACCGTTACTCTTATTTTCAAAAGCTTTAGAATGTGACGTATTCTGGGATTTTTGTTTTGCTTTTGTTGTTTAACACAGAATCTCCTTATATACTCGTGGTATCTGACACATAGAAGGACTTCCTATGTCTGACCCGGAGTCTTGGTGAGAAAACAAACTCCAGCAATCTTTTGGGGGCTTTTGTTCTTTTTTATATTTTTGAAAGTCTTTCCCTGTAGCTCCAGCTGGCCTGGAACTCACTGTGTAGAGAAGACTGGCATTAGTCTTAAGTACTTATTTTGACTTATGAGCCATAATGTTGTCTATGGCCCAGAAGGACAGCTGTTTATGCACCTTGGGCTGGCTGGAAACTGAAAGTCTTCTGGCCCTCTGCCACCAGGGTTGCCCCCACCCAAGGTCCTGCTGGGATTGCATTGGAGCTACCATGCCTGGCTAGCAGTGTGGTTTACAAGCTCTGCATATGGAACTGAAAAGATGTCTCAGTGTGGATAACAATTGCTGCTCTTACAGAGGACTTGGTTTGTGGTGCCCATGCACCCCCATAGCAGCTGACAAACCATGTGTAAACTCCAGTGCCCAGGGCATCTGAACACTCTCTTCTGAGCTTCCATACGGCTTTGCACAACATGGAGTGCAGCTCCATATGTGGAGGCAAAGTACCCGTACATATAAAATAACAAATATGCTGCGTTCAACAATGAAGTTTAGGTCAAGCAGTGTTATATAGTGCCACTTGCCTAAAAAACAAACAAAACCCCACTAAAACAACAGCATAGAACTGTTTTGAAGCTCAGCTGGTAAAAGCCCTGCCCACAGGACCCTGAGCCCTGAGCACAATACAACATGCCTATGGAAAACGAAGGAGACACTGGAGAGATAGCCTACAGCAGGTCAGGTGGGCACAGCTGGGGTGCACATCCTTGCAGGTAGGCAAAAGATATTTTTCATCTTATGTAAATGAAGGAGAGAACCAGCTCCACAAAGTCTGACTCTCACTCGACATGATAGCATGAGCCTGCACACGACAGCATGAGTCTGCACATGATGCAGGGAGTGTGTACGAGTCATCTCCAACCATGAGAAATTGTATTTTAAAGCAAAAAAAAAAAATAGATATTTGCTGTTTGGACAGGGAAAATGATTTCAAGAGCTCAAGCTTTTCTATAAAAAAATGTAAATAAATATGCATAGGGTTGTGGAGACACTTTCTGGGGATAAGAAGCACTGGCTGCTCTTGCAAGACATAGGTCCATTCCCAGCACTCACTGGGTGGCTTAACAACCCTCCATGAACTCCGTTCCAGAAGATCCAACACCTTCCTCTGACCTACCACAGAGCATCTCCATTCATGGGTCACTTATATGCAAAACAACACAATTATACAACATCACAAAAATCAAAAGAATAAAAAATATTTAAAGTATGTAGGTAGGAATGTAATTGTTGTAATGCTAATATCTTTTTTTTTTTTTGTATTTATTTAGTGTCAGGGTCTCCCTTAGTCCTCAGTTTGCCTGGAGCTCCACTATAATGTAGACCAGGGTGGCCTTGTTCGAACTTTATAGAGGATCTGTCTGCCTCTGTCTCTGAATGCTGGGAATACAAGGTGCAAACATCAGCGCCTAACCGTAAGCATGGTTCTTAGCCGCGCCATTTCGATGGTGGGAATTGAATGGGGTCGACTTGCAAGAGCAGTCAGTGCTCTTAACCCGCTGAGCCATCCTCTCCAGCCCGTAATGCTAATTTCTAATGCCTTCACCAACTTGTAAAATTTTATTTTATACCAAGAAATTCAAATGTTTTTTGAGAAAAGTTTTCACTGGGTAGCTCTGTCTAGCCAGGACCTTGCTATGTTTACCAGTCTGGACTTCAACTCCCAGAGATCTTCTCACCTCTGTCTCCAAACTAGAAGGTCAAAAGGGCAACTCTCAAGGCCTTGATTAAGCATTTTTAAAGAGGTGGTTTTGCTTTTTGATGTTAACTGAAATATGTCTTTGGATTAGGATTTCTTTTTCATTAGGGGACTGTTTTTTTTTTGTTTTTTTTTTTTTTCTTTTTTCTTTTTTGGTCGTTTGCGAGCAAGGTGTCTCCCTGTAGCCCCAGCTGTCCTGGAACGCACTTTTGTAGACGCCTGGCTGGAACTCACAAAGATCTGCCTGCCTCTGCCTCCCAAGTGCTAGGATTAAAGGCGTGCATAGGGGACTGTTTTAAAACAGATACTTAAATATGCTCAGCTAATCTTGAGCTCCCGGCTCTGCACCCACCAACAAAAGTACCTTTAAAAACCTTATGTTAGAGCTTGAGCCATGGCTCCACCGTTAAGGTGTCATAGTACTCTTCTGGCATGCAGTTCCTGTACCCACAGCCAACAGCTTACAACCTTCCTCTCTACCCCAAACATGTGGCCTACTCACAGACACAGGAACCCATAAATAATGCCAAACCAAATAAGCAAACCCAGAGAAAAGCCAGAAATATTCAAATGACAGGCACCAAAGAAAATTCAAGATCCCTGGGTAGCTCAGTGTGGAAGTGCAAAGCTGAGGCATGTCAGGATGGCTGGTGCTTACAGATCTAGCTCTCCCCAAACAGAGGCAGAACTGTACTTTCCAGAAAGACCAGACTATATGGCCTGTTTCAGGTCAGTGTAGGCAACACAGAGAAACTTGGGTCAAATAAAAAATAAGGAAGGAAGGAAGGAAGGAAGGAAGGAAGGAAGGAAGGAAGGAAGGAAGGAAAGGAAGGAAGAAGGAAGGAATGACAAGTATTATTTAGGTTAAGAGATTGGCTTGATGTATTGAGTGTATAGGAGTTTTATTAGTGGAAAAGGGATAGAGCAATGAGTGAGTTAAGAGAAGGTCCCGCGTGTTTTGCCGGGCGTGAGCGTGCGTGCTTAGTTTGACTCTTTTTCGTACTTTTGCTTATCTATGTTTTCTTCTCTTTTCTTACTCTCTGTTCTTTTCCTTTCGGCTATTACTTTTGCTTTTTTCTTTCTATCTTTACCTTTTCTTTGTTCCTCTTTTTCTCTTTTTGCCTCGTTTTCCTTCTTCTGCTTTCATTTTTTTCCGTTCGCCTTTCTCTCTTCCGCTCTTCCTCCTTCCTTTCTCCCTCCTTCCCCCTTTTTTTTTTTTTCCCTCCCCCCCTCCCCTCCGTCGTATTCCCCTCCCTCTCATCTCCTCCTTGCTTTTTTCTTCCTTAGTCTTCTTTCTTCCCCGACTTCTTCCTGGACAAATTGTCAGACCCATAAAGAAACAGCCAGAATTGACCAAGAGTCCAAGAAGATATCTCCAGAGAAAGTGACTGTTTTGCTTCTTCGCCACCTGTGCCCCTGATATTCTACTCCCTAGGGGATCAATCCTTCAGACGAAGACGGGGCATGGTAGAACCTAAGGGCTGCGATTGGTTTGAATGGTGAAACTACAACAAAAAAGACTGGACACTTTTTTGATCAACTTTATTGAACAGACAAGCCACCCCCCCCCCCCAGCTGGATGGTTGGACCCTGGGTTGTGTGGGTTTCGGCACAACTGCTCGCAAATTGGTTTTACATGAGAGATGCTTGTACTCATAAATGTATTACTTAAGCTGATATAAAAACTGAAAAAAAAAAATAAAGAAGTACTGAAAAAAAAGAATTTGAAAGGCACACAAAGCTGCATTGTAGGTCTAAACAAGTCTTCAGTCTTCTCATTGTGATGGGGAGGGTGGGAGGGGAAGGACGGAGGGGGGAGAGGAGAAGGGAGAAGGGGAAGGTGGGGTAGGGGCGAGGGTGGGGGAAAAGCTAGGGGTGGGAGGGGAGAGAGGTGGGGAGGGAGAAGGGAGTCTAAGAGGAAGAAAGGTAACAAATTGCTGGGCCTGGTGGTGGCTGTGCAGGCCTTTAATCCTAGCACTTGGGAGGCAGAGGCAGGCAGATCTCTGTGAGTTCAAGGTCAGCCTGGACTGTATAGCTAGCTCCATGCCAGCTGGGACTAAAGGGAGACCCTGTCTCGGAAAAAAAAAAAGAACGAAAAATTAAGCAAAAAAAGCAGAATTTGAAAGGCACCCAAAGCTGCACTGTAAGTGTAAACCAGTCTTCTCATTTGAGGAGACAGAAATCAGAATTTCCTGAGGCTGGAGTGATGGCTCAGAGGTTAAGAACAAAGGCTGCTCTTGCAGAGGACTGGGATTCCTAGCACCCACATGGCGTCTAAGAACCATCTTTAACTCCAGTTCCAGGGGAAAGCTGACGCCCATCTTCTGACCTCCCAGCCGCGCCATTCTGCCTGAACACCGCACTGGTGCGCGCAACCTACATGCAGACAGTACACGCATACACATTCCCTTCCTTCCTTCCTTCCTTCCTTCCTTCCTTCCTTCCTTCCTTCCTTCCTTCCTTCCTTCCTTCCTTCCTTCCTTTTTTATTTGAGCCAAGTTTCACTGTGTTGCCTACACTGACCTGAAACAGGCCATATAGTCTGGGCTTTCTGGAAAGTACAGTTCTTCCGCCTCTGTTTGCAGAGAGGTATATCTATAAGCACCAGCCATCCTGACATGCCTCAGCTTTGCACTTCCACACTGAGCTACCCAGGGATCTTGAATTTTCTTTGGTGCCTGCCATTTGAATATTTCTGGCTTTTCTCTGGGTTTGCTTATTTGGTTTGGCATTATTTTCTGTGAGTAGGCCACATGTTTGGGGTGGAGAGGAAGGTTGTAAGCTGTTGGCTGTGTGCTGGAAGAGTAGTATGACACCTTAACTGTGGAGCCATGGCTCCAGCTCTAACGTAAGGTTTTTAAAGGTACTTTTATGTTTTTAATTTCTATATTTTTATTTTATATGTGTATTTTGCTTGCATGTATTTATGTATACCATAAGTGTACAGTTCCTGTGGAGATCAGAAGAGAGTATCAGATTATCTGGAGCTGTAGTTACAGAGGGTTGTTAGCTCTGTATGGAAACTGAGAAATGAACCTGGTTGTCTGCAAGAGCAGCCAGTGCTCTTAACCACTGAACCATCTCTCCAGCTCCTTTTTCTTTTTGATGTTAAGTGAGAAATACCTGTTTCATGGGAATTTTCTTTGTTTTTTGTTTTTTATATTGTTGTTGTTGTTTGGTGGGTGAAGAGTGTTTTGAGACAGATTCTTAGGCATCCCCAGCCAGTCTTGAACTCCTTATCTTTCTGGCTCTGCACACACCAACTCTATGCTGGAGTTAGAGACCTGAGAGCCATCAAGTCTGAAGGAATTTGCTTTCTTGCTAATGTCATGAGATTGTAATCTATTTAAAGATGGAGCTCAGATTACTGTCTTTTGTTTGTAGCAATTAAAAGTTCCCTTTAAGTGGATTTAAATACAATATTGGGAACTGAGTGTGGTAACACAAGCCAGTAATCTCAACTAATGTGGCAGTTGAGACAACTGGGTTGCATATGATGTCATCTGGGCTACTTGATAAACTCCTGCAACAAATGAAAATAGAAGCTAGCAAGGCTAGTGATGGCTTATCCCTAGAGTTTCAGTCCCTGGTAGGTTGAGCTGAGGCCGGAGAGTTGCAGTTGCTAGCCATCCTGCATAAACAGAATACAGTACAAGAGCTTAGAATGTGCCATTTGTTTAGAATGAGCCAGGTCCTAGGTTTAAATACCAGTACTGTTAGAAGTAAAATCTGAAGCAGGGTGTGGTGGTGTGCTCCTTTAAACCCAGCACTCGGGGAGGCAGAGGTAGGTGGACCTCTGTGGCTCACAGCCAGCCTGATCTACACAGCAAGTTCTAAGCCAGCTATGGCTACAGTGTCCTGTCTCAAAAAGATAACAAAAAATAAGAAGTAAAATTGGAGGTCCAAAGACCCCACTGATGTGTGGTACAAAAACACAGGGACAAACACTAGTAACCAGGCAAGGCATTTGTACTTTTGCAAAACGGTGCATTGCCTCATTGGGGTGGAGCTGATAGGCACACAGCAGGAAAGTCTGTAGGTTTTTAAAAAGTACTGTCTTTTCCCCATTCACTGGGTCCAGCGTCAAAGTCTATCCTCATTGTCTTGTTTTAAAAAGAATTCTTGCAAAGGAAAATAAAGAAAGTCAGATTCCCTCAGACTTAGTGGCTCAGGGTCAAATTCCAGCATGGAGTTGGTGGGTGCAGAGCCAGAAGGAGCTCAAGACTAGCTGGGCACATCTAAGCATCTGTCTTAAAACAGTTCCCTAATTCTAATCCAAAGACATATTTCATTAACATCAAAAAGCAAAACCCCCTCTTTAAAAATGCTTAAGCAAGGCCTTGAGAGTTGACCTTTTGACCTTCTAGTTTGGAGACAGAGGTGAGAAGATCTCTGGGAGTTGAAGTCCAGACTGGTGAACATAGCAAGGTCCTGGCTAGACAGAGCTACCCAGTGAAAACTTGTCTCAAAAAACATTTGAATTTCTTGGTATAAATGAAAATTTTACAAGGTGGTGAAGACATTAGAAATTAGCATTACAGGGCTGGAGAGATGGCTCAGCGGTTAAGAGCACTGACTGCTCTTGCAGTGGACCCCATTTCAATTCCCAGCATCCACATGGTGGCTAAGAACTGTCTTAGGTCAGGCATGGTGGTACACGCCTTTAATCCCAGCACTCAGGAGCAGAGGCAGGCAGATCTCTATGAGTTCAAGGCCACCCTGGTCTAAATAGTGAGCTCCAGGCTAGCTGGGACTGAAGGGAGACCCTGTCTCAAAAAAAATGATATTAGCATTACAACGGTTACATTCCTATGATCATGTTTCAATATTTTTTATTCTTTGAGGAATATTTATGCATAGGTATTTGAGTGTTTTGCCTCCATGTATGAAGGAACAATGCCTGTGGAGGCCAGAGGAAGGTGTTGGATCTTCTGGAACTGGAGTTATGGAGGGTTGTTAGCCACCACGTGAGTGCTGGGAATGGAGCCTATGTCTTCTGCAAGAGCAGCCAGTGCTCTTATCCCCAGAACTGTGTCTCCAGACCCCTACGACATATTTTTTACCTTTTTTTTTGATAGAAAAGCTTTGAGCTCTTTGAAATCATTTTCCTCTGTCCAAACAGCAAATATATATATTTTTTGTTTTAAAATAAAATTTCTCATGGTTGGAGATGACTCGTACACACTCCCTGCATCATGTGCAGGCTCATGCTGTCATGTGCAGGCTCATGCTATCATGTGGAGTGAGAGTCAGACTTTGTGGAGCTGGTTCTCTCCTTCATTTTCATAAGATGAAAAATATCTTTTGCCTACCTGCAGAGGTGTACCCCAGCGTGGCCCACTCACTGCTGAGGCAACTCTCCAGCTTCTCTCCTTCTGTTTTTCCATAGGCATGTTGTTGTTTTTTGTGGGTTTTTTTGGTTTATTTTTTTATTTATTTATACATATTTTTTTATCAAATCTAGACCCATGTTCCACCCATCCCCCACCCCTCCAGAGCTCATGCATTCTGCCAAACATGCTATTCATCTCTTTTTTTTTTACCCCATTCTTATTTTTCAATGAATTATTACTTTTTAACTTATTTACTCAATATTTATTTAATGTGTATGAGCATTATGTCTGCATATATGTAAGTGCACCCGTGACAATGCAAGGCCTTTGGAGGCCAGAAGAGGTTGTTATTGTCATTTCCCCTGGAACTGGAGTTATAGATGTTTCTTCATGTTTGCACAGCAAGTGCTTCACATACTGAGCTATAGCCCAGTCTCAGACATGTTTATTGGTAGTCAAGTAATTCCACTACTTCCCAGCAATCCACTCAGCTATGAATCCATCAGTGCATTTTTTAACCGATGGTTAAAGTCAGACCCCCTTGTGAACCAGTCTCCTCTCAGTACTGCTGCACGAAGGCCAAGCCTTGTAGTTGAACTGTGTTTCATAATTGAGATAAGTTTTGGGAGCCATCCATGATCTCTCCCTCTGTTGTGTGTGTGTGTCTCTCTCTCTTCCTTCTTTCATTTTTTCACATAAATTTATTTTTATTTTTTTTTAACAAATCTAGGCCTGTGTTCCTGCCATTCCCCACCCCGACCAGAGCTCATGCATTCTGCAAACATGTTTTTCATCCTTTCTCAGTATTTCTAATATTCTCCATGGGGAAGTTGACTGTTTGAGCAGAAGTTCACTCTTCAGTCAGTTTTCTTTGATGCAGTCCCTTTCTGTTGTTGTTGTTTGTTTGGTGTTTCCAATATGCATCACTCCAAACTCTTTGGACAAAAGCCAGGGGCCTATACAAGAAATATTACAACTAGGTAATTGGCACTACATCCACAGATGAGGGATCCATTCATCTTTGTTTTTTCTGGGACTGTGTTTACTTCACCAGCATGATGTCCTCTAGCTCCAGCCATTTTCCTGCAAACTCATGATGTCTTCTTTCTTTACTGCTGCATAGAACTATTGTGTAGATGTACCACATTTTGTCTATCCACTCATCAGTTGAGGGTCATTTGGTTGGTTCCAGCTCTTGCTATTGTAAAGAGAGCTGAAATAAACATGGCCGTGCATGTATATCTCTGGGTGGGTGAGTCTTGAGGGTACATGCCCAGGAGTGGTATGGCTGGGTGCAGGTGGCAATTCATTCCAAGTCTTCCAAGGGTTCTCCACAACTGCTTTCCATAGTGGGTGGTAGAGTTTTACACCCACCAGCAGTGGATGAGTGTTCCCTTTCCCCACAACCTCTCCAGCACTTGGTATCATTTGTTTTTCTTGATCCTAGCAGTCTTGATAAGTGCAATGGTTTTGATTTGCATTTCCTTAAATTAGTGATGTTGACCACTTCTTAAGGTGTTTCTCAGCATCTCTAATTCCTACTTGTGAAGTCTCTGTTCAGTTCTTGCTCCATCATTGAATGGTCATTTGTTTTCTTTTTTCTTGTTTTTTGAGTAGTTTATATATTCTGGAAATCAATGCTTTGTCAGATGTACTGTGGTGAAGTTTCCTCCCACTTTTGGAGATTTCTTCAGTTCCTTATTGTTTCTTTTGATGTACAAAAGCTTTTGGAGTTTAATGAGGTCCCATTTGTCAATTTTCGACCTTAATTCTTGTGCAGCTGCTGTCTGATTTAGGAAGTCTTTTCCTAACCTATGTAATTATAGTCTGCTGCCAACTTTTTCTTCTATCCTCCAGAGTTTGGGTTTCACGTTGAGGTCTTTGATCCATCTGGAGTTGACTTTTGTACAGGGCAGCAGGTAGGGGTTTAATTTCATTCTTCTACAAGTGATGATCCATTTTGCCAACAACCACTTGCTGAAGATGCTGTCTTTCTCCATTGTGTCTTCTTGGCCCCTTGTCAAATATAGATGGCGAAATTGTATGTGCTCAGATTTGGACCTTCAGTTTTGTTCCATGGTCAACAGGTCTTTTTTGTGCCAACCAGGCTGTTTTTATTACTATAGCCCTGTAGATAGTTTGAGTCTGGTATAGGATCCCCCCTCTGTAGCTCTTTTCACTCAGGGTTGTTTTTGGCTATTAGGGTCTTTTGTTTTTCCAAAGAATTTAAGACTTTTTTTCCAAGCCTGTGAAGAAACTCTTGGGGATTTGATTGGAATTGTGTTAAATCTATAAAAGAGTTTCAGTAAAATGGACATTTTTACAATGTTAATTTTCCCAATCCATGAGCATGGAAGGTTTTTTCCATCTTCTGATTCTTCTTCAATTTCTTTCTTTAAAGTTTAAAATTTTTTTTGTAGAGATCCTTGTGTCGTTGGTTAGGTGTTTTCTCTAGGTATTTTATTGTTTTTGAGGCTATTGTAGTGGGAAGGTCTCCTTTGAATTCTTTCTCCAGTTGCTTGTTCTTGTGTAAAGAAAGGCCATTTTTTTTAAGGTTAATTTTGTATCCTGCCACTTTGCTGAAGCGTTAATCATTTCTAAGGAGTTTTCTGGTGGAGTTTTTTACATCTCTTAAGTAAACAATCATATCATCACAAATAGGGATAACTTGACTTCTTCTTTTCCAATTAGCACTCTTAATTTCTTTTTCTTGCCTTATTGCTCTAGCAAGTGTTTTCAAGCACTATATTGAAAGAGTGGTGACAGGGGGCACTTGCCTGAGTTCCTACCTTAAGGAATGTTTGGGCTAGAGAGATGAGCCTAGAGGTTATGAGTACTGCGCTCTTGCAGAGGACCTGGGTTCAATCCCCAGCACCCACATGGCAGCTGAGAACCTCTGAAACTCCAATTCCAGGAGAACTCCAGTTCAAGGGGAATCCGAGACCCTTCTGACTCCACGGCATTGCATGACACGGGTGCACAAATCTACATGAGAGTACCTCATACACATATAAAAATAAATAAAAAAAAGCAAATGTTTCTGTCATTTCCCCTTAGCATGATATTGGCTGTGGGTTTCCTGTATATGGTTTGATTACATTGAGGAATGATCCCTCCAATCAATTCCTTCTAGGAGGAAGCATGCAGGATGCGGGATTTTGTTCAAAGGCTTTTTCAGCATCAATGAGATGATGGTGTGGTTTTTCTTTGATTCCGTTTATGTGTTTGATGATGTTTATTGATTTTCGTATGTTGAACCATCCCTGCATCTCTGGTATGAATCCAACTTGGTCATGATGGATGATGTCTTCGATGTGGCTGTATGCAATTTGCCAGTATCCTGTTTAGAATTTTGGCATCTGTGTTCATTAGGGAGATGGGTCTATAATTCTCTTTCTTTTAGTTGTATCTTTGCCTGGTTTGGTAAAGAGTGATGCTGGTCTTCATAGAGGAATTGGGAGAATTCCCTCGATGTATTCTTCTAAACAGTTTCAGTAATAATGAGTGTAGGTCTTTTTGAAATGTTTTATAGAATTCTGCATGAAAAGTCTGGGCCTGGGCTTTTTTAGTTGGGAGGTTTCTTACTACTTCCTCAATTTCTTCATATATTATGGGTCTGGTTTAAGCTGCCATCTCTTCTTGGTCAACTTTGTGATCCCAGGATTTCAGATATTCATCCATTTTCTTTAGGTTTTCAACCTTGGTAGAGTTAGTTCTGAAAATATTCCCGTATGATTTTCTGGATCTTTTCCTTGTCTGTTGTGATATTTCCCTTTTCAGCACGGATGGTATTGATTTGGAGTTGTTCCTTCTTTCTTTTTGTTAACTGGGCTAGAGGTCTGTCTATCTTGTTTATTCTTTCAAAGAACCAACTTTTGGCTTCATTGATTTTTTGTATTGTTTTCTTTGTTTCTATTTCATTGATTTCTGCTCTGATTTTTGTTATTTCTTCCTGTCTGTTGCGTTTAGGGTTCATCTGTTGTTGCCTCTCAAGTGCTTTTAGCTGTAGTGTTAGATCATTCACTTGTGCTCTTTCTGTTTTTCTAATGTAGGCACCCAGGGCTATAAACTTCCCTCTTAGGACTGCTTTTAAGGTATCCCATAGGTTTTGTTGTGTTGTATTGTCATTGTCATTCAGTTCCAGGAATGCTTTTATTTCTTTCTTTATCTCGTCCTTGACCCATTCATTATTCAAGAGTGTATTGTTTAGTCTCCAGGTATTCTTGTAGGCAGTAGGGCTTATCCTAGTGTTGGTGTTGAGCTTTATTGCACTGTGGTCTGATAGAATGCATGAAATTATTTCAATCTTTTTGTACTTGTGGAGGTTTCCTCTGTGTCCCAGTATGTGGTCAATTTTGAAGAATTTTCCATGGGGTGCTGAGTTCTCTGGTATTAGGGTAGAATATTAGGTAGAGGTCTCTGAGGTCCAGTTGGTGTATCATATCATTCAGTTCTGATGTCTCTTTGTTTATTCTTTGTCCTGTTGACCTATCCAAAGGAATCAGTAGGGTATTGAAGTCCCCTATTATGAGTGTGCTGGGGTTAGTGTGTGACTTGTGGTTCTGGAGAATTGTCTTTATAAATTTTTTTGCACCAGAGTTTGGGGCATATATATTCATGATTGTGAAATCTTCCTGGTGAATTGATCCTTTGATAAAAATGTAATGACCTTCTTTGTCTCTTCTGATTTCTTTTACCTTTTCTTTTCTTTTCTTGAAGTCGATTTTGTCCGATATTAAAATAGCAACACCTGCTTTCTTTTTGGTACCATTTGTTTGGAATATTTTTTTCCATCCTTTCACTTTAAGGTGGTGCCTGTCCTTGAATGTAAGATGTGTTTCTTGTAGACAGCATATGGATGGATTCTGTTTCCTAATCCAATTTCCCAGTGTATGTCTTTTGATTGGGGAATTTAGTGCACTAATATTTAAGGTTATGATTGATAAGTCTGTGTTGCTTCCTTTTGCCTTGTTATCCATTTATGGTTTGGGTTTAGGTTTCTACTTCTGCAGTTATGCTTTTATTGATTTCTCTTTCTAGGTGCCTATGGTTGGTTGCTCCTTTCTTCTGTCCTTTGAATTGCTTTGACTATTCTCTGAAGAGTTGGTTTTCCGGACATGTATTCTTTCAACTTGTTTATATCATGGAAGGTTTTTCTCTCTCCTTCAACTATAATTGACATTTTTGCTGGGTATAGTAACCTGGGTTGGCATCTATTGTCCCTTAACACTGGGAATGCTTTGCTCCAGTTTCTTCTTGCTTTCACAGTTTGCGTTGAGAAGTCAGTTGTAATTCTGATAGGTTTCTCCTTATAGGTCACTTGTTGCTTTTCTATTGTGGCTTTAAGGATTTTTTCTTTGTTTTGGGTGTCTATCATTTTAACTATGATATGGTGTGGAGAATTTCTTTTCTGATCTTGTCTATTTGGAGTTCTATGTGCTTCTTTTATTTGTATTGGTTTGTCTTTTTTTAGTTTGGGGAAGTTTTCATCTATTATTCTGTTGAAGATCTGATCAATACCATTCTCTTGGGATTCTTCTCCTTCTTCTATTCCTATGATGTGGAGGTTTGATCTTTTCATAATGTCCCACAGTTCCTGATTGTTCCACTTTTGTGTATTTTTAAATTTTTCATAGTCTTTCCTTGAGGTTTTTAGTTGTTCTCTGTTATCTTGCAGGTCTGATATTCTTTTTTCTGCTTCCTCCATTCTGCTTCTGAGGCTTTTTCCACTCCTTTTTTCTTGATTGGATGAATGTCTGATTTTCTTTTTTATTTCCTATTCTGATTTCTTTAGTATTTCTACTTCTTTTTGGAGCTTCTCAATCTCTTCTTTTAGCTCTTTGCTTTGCTGGTTGGTTTCCTTATCTTTTTCAGCATGGGATCTTTTCACTGTTTCTACTTCCTTCTGGAGTTTGTCATTCTCTCTCACTAGGTCCTTCTTGAGTTCTTCATTCTCTTTTCTTAGTTCTTTGATTTGTTCTTTATAATCTTGTTGTTCTTTAAATATGTTCCCAATTGTGTTCCTGATATCTGTCTCCTGGGTCATCCCCAGAGGGGATCAGACAACCCCAGAGGGATTGCACTGCAGGAGTCTTCCATAGGGTTGGTAGAGCTTGGTGTGGGATTATCCTGGCCCTTTCCTGTGTTGTCTCTTCTTCGTGTTCCTGGCATATGGGCTTCTTCTTGCCTGTATTTCAATGTGAGTCCTAAATGCCTCTTTACTGTGTTGAAGGCTTGCTTTGCTTGCCTCCTTCAGATGCCTTTGTAATCCCAGTTGGCGGGGAGGGGGTTGGGGGGGCTCTTCAGCCCGTGCCCTGGTACCTCCCACTGGCCTCAGGAGATCTCAGATCTCAAGAGTCACACAACCCCACCTTTAATAGGAGCTTGGAGGATAACTCCGCCCCCACAGCCACAAAAGCCAATCAAGCAAAAGACAGCTGGATTAAGGGATAAATAATCAGCCTTGCTGAGGCACCCAGTTCTGACTTGCCTTCTTGCTCTTCATTCCGCTGGCCTCAGGAGATATCCTCCATAGGCATGTTGTATTGTTCTCAGGTGCTCCGGTCCGAGGGGCAGGGCTTTACTAGTTGAGGTATCAAATCAGCTGTTGTTTTGCTTCTTTCTTTCTTTCTTTCTTTCTTTCTTTCTTTCTTTCTTTCTTTCTTTCTTTCTTTCTAAGGCAAGGGAGCACTATATAACTCTGCTCGACTTAAACCTCATTGTTGAGAACAGATATTTTGTTATTTTATATGTACGAGTATTTTGCCTCCACATATGTGAGTGCACCCATGTTGTGCAAAGCCTGTGGAAGCCAGAAGAGGGTGTCAGATGCCCTGGAACTGGAGTTACACATGGTTGTCAGCTGCTATGTGGGGGCTGGGCACCAAACCCAAGTCCTCTGTAAGAGCAGCAATGGTTCTCAACCACTGAGACATCTTTTCAGTTCCATATGCAGAGCTTGTAAACCACACTGCTCTAGCCAGGCATGGTAGCTCCAATGCAATCCCAGCAGGACCTGGGGTGGGGGCAACCCTGGTGGCAGAGGGCCAGAAGACTTTCAGTTTCCAGCCAGCCCAAGGTGCATAAACAGCTGTCCTTCTGGGCCATAGACAACATTATGGCTCATAAGTCAAAATAAGTACTTAAGACTAATGCCAGTCTTCTCTACATAGTGGGATCCAGGCCAGCTGGAGCTACAGGCAAAGAATTTCAAAAATTAAAAGGAACAAAAGCCCCCAAACAATTGCTGGAGTTTGTTTTCTCACCAAGACTCCAGGGCAACATAGGAAGTCCTTCTATGTGTCAGATACCACGAGTATATAAGGAGATTCTGTTTAAAAACAAAAGCAAACAAAAACCCAGAATACGTCACATTCTAAAGCTTTTGAAAATAAGAGTAACGGTCCCACTGCACAGATTCCAAGTTTTTCCCAGTCAGGTCCCATTAACTCAACACAGGTGGTGGGAAGTTTGACATGAAACTTTTCCTTTGCATTCCTATGATGACCATGATAGGGATCAGAGATGGTTCATGAAAGGACAGGGTCAAATTTTTCACAATGGGATGGGATTCAGAGGAGCAGGGATTGGAATTGGAAGGAATAATTGTGAGGTTCATTCACATGGGAGATTCTCATTGACCGGCAAGCTACCAATGAGGGAGCTGTGTTTTGAGACCCCTAGATAGAGAGTCAAACGGGATCATTGGGAGAGCAGTGGATCTGGTCCTGAGTGGGTTCCTGTAATGAGGGGGAAAGGCTTCCTAAATCTGAGCCCGAAAGATGGCTTGTCCGGGTCACTTCTCCAGAATCTTCTGCCTACAGATCCATCAGGATGAGCATGCAGGCCCCTCCCACATTGTCCTGCCTGGCAATGCAGAGTTTGCTGAGGAATGAGGCCTTGGCCCTCTCTGCTCTGGAGCACCTGCCCAAGAAATTCTTCCCACTACTGTTCAAGGAGGCCTTCAGCAGCAGGAAAAGCAACATCCTGAGGGCAATGGTTCAGGCTTGGCCCAATCCTTGCTTTGCTCTGCAGGACTTCACGAACACTCCCGACCTAGAGACTCTTCAGGCTGTGCTGGATGGAGTGGGTGCACTGATTGCACAGAAAGATCGCCCCAGGTGAGAGGTCCAGGTAGTATGAAGGGAGGACCTGAGGGTGGGGAAGACCTGGTCAGGAGAATGGGGCCCAAGGTGGCTCAGAGGCTTCTGATGGCACTGGCTTGGGGACTTCAGAGAGCACAGTCATTGCTGAGCCACCGAGAAAGGTCAGTCAGGTGTGGAGAACAGCTTAGAGTAGACGCCTTAGTGGATTGAGCCGGTCCATGTCTCTTCCCACAGGCACTAGCAGTGGGACCAGGATGTGCTCAAGGGAATGAGATGAGGGGGAGTGAGATAGACTTCTGCAAAAGTAGCTCAGGCCAGCACCCTTCCCTAAGTGCATAAGGCCCTGGGTTGGATCCTCAGAACTGAAAAAATAAAGAAAATTTCCGTGACAGAGAGCAGAGAAATAACAGCTGCCATTTGAGATGTAGAGCAATGGAGACTGTGTGTCAGGACTTCCGTCCACTCAGACTTCCACCTGTCTTCCCCACAGGAGATGCCAACTGCAGGTACTTGACTTAGGAGACATCCACCACACCTTTTGGAACCCCTGGCCTGCAACACCAAAAAGGAGGGACTCTCCACAGCTCATGACTGAGACTCAAACAGTGGAGGACCAAGCAGTTTCTGGGGTGAAGAAGCAGCCCTTGAAAGTCTTAGTTGACCTTTGCCTCAAGCCCCCTACTCTGGATAAATACCAAGAATGCTTCTTCCGGTGGGCTGAGCAGAGAAAATGCTTCATTCAGCTGTGCTGTCAGAAGCTACAGATTTTGGAAAATCCTGTTGGCAGTGCTTTAAGGCTCCTGGAAAGTTTGGATCCAGATTATATCCAGGAGCTGGAAGCAACTACATTGTGGAGTGTGCAGACCCTGCCCATGACATTGTACAGCCCTCATTTGGTAAACATGAGAAACCTTGAGGAACTCTACAATGGTGTGACTTTCATTGATTGTATGTATACACATCTGGAGGAGTGTATTCTTAGCACAGTCATTTCCCACTTGCCCAAGTTCACCTCTCTCAGACTTCTCTGTATGAAGGAAATGCATTTCTTCAAGGTCTCCCTGGACCAAGTGCTCAGGGAGGCAAGGATGGAGAGCTTTCTCTGAAGCCCAGAGCCTAATCTTCCTAGTTAGGTGATTCATTATTAAGCACTTGTGGTTTCCCAGACAGTGTGGAGTTAAAAGGCAGAGGTCATTAGAATATCACAGCAGAGTCTTGTTTCTACTCTGTCCTTTTATGGTATCACCTCATTCAATTCCGAGGGAAGTTTCCAGGTAAATGAACTGGAAAGCGTCTCCATTCTAGGGGCCAGTTGTGGGTCAACCATCTAGTAAACGTGAGCTGTCATGTTGCTCTGAGAATCCTGTCTAAGCTCAGGAGATGGAATGGGAAAGAAAAGAAAAGACTGCACTGAGGGGAGGAGGACTCAGGCCTGCACAGTTCCCCAAGGAAGCTCTTGCTCGGCAGCTGTGAATGGTCCCCACTCAGGCTCTAATTCCCCCTGTGGAAAAGTCTGTTTTGAGTACAGATAAAGGTTGAGTGGATGGGAAATGCTGAGATTGGGATGGAGGGTGGGGGACAGGGGAAAGCACTAGGCAGAGAGGCTGTACAGAGCAAGCAGAGACCAGAGAGTCTCATAGTAACAGACCCAGGGGTATTGCTTGATATCTGATGGGTTGGTTGTTCTGTAGTTATCCTGCTGACATTGTCTGCTTAGACCTGTTTTTCTTTTCCTGATTGACTGTGGAAATGGAACAGCACATCTGGACTGAGCCTGTCTAACAGTGATGGTAAAAGACCTCAGCTTAGACCCAGATAGTCTGACTGACCAGACGATCTATTAGAGAGTATCTGGGATTGAACTACATGAGGTCAGAAGGACCTTGGCCCCAACTGTTCTCTTCTAACTTGAGATCATATTCCAGTTTCTCCTTCTCTGAACTCACTGCTTTGTCTCTCCCTAGGTCCGTGCGGAGTTCCTTGGACACCCTGGGAATCACTCAGTGTCTTCTTTCACAGTCAGACTTGAATAGTCTGTCCAGATACCAAAGCATCTATCAGCTCAAACACCTGGATTTGAGTGCTTCCAAATTATCTCATTTATGTGCCAGTCCCCTTAAAATTCTATTAGAAAGAGTCTCAGCCACTCTGCAGACGCTGGAGTTGGAGAACTGCAGGATGGAGGACTCCCAGATCAAGTCCCTCTTGCCTGCCCTAAGCCAGTGCTCACAGCTTACCAAGGTCAATTTCTATGGAAACTCCATCTCCACATCCATCCTGAAAGACCTGCTGTGCCACACTGCCCCTCTGAGCCAGCTGTTGGTGGAGCAGTACCCTGCACCTTGTGAGTGTTATGATGCTGCGGGTGGTTTCCTGGTAGAGAGATTTACCCAGCTGGGTCCTGAGCTCATGAGTATGCTGAAGGCCATAAGGAGGTCCAAGGCAGTCAGCTTTGCCTCCAATATCTGCCTCAAATGCCCTAAACGCTGTGTCTACAGCCAGAGCATGTGCCTATGTTCCTGTTGGGAGCAAGAAGGGGAAGATGATTTCTAGATGCTGGGAAACTCTGGTGTCTCAGGAAGGGCATGTAGAGAATGTTTCTTAGATATTGTTAAGTTGTTAAAAACATGTAGTGTACATAGCCAGTTCTTATCAGAAGAAAAAAATTGACATAGAGACCTGGGGTCAGAAAGACAACTGTGAATTTTAAATGTAGCTCCTGGCAAGCCAGGTAAATGACAGGTTTCTGTACAATAGTGTGGGAAAAAGAATGGTCATGCTGTCCCCTGGGGTCCCCAAGGATCCCTTCATCTCTCTGGGTCCAATGTCAGTAAAGCCCCATGATGTAGAGATGGGAAAGGAGGTTGAATCCAAGAACACACAGCCTCAAAATAAACTCACTGCATGCCCATCCTTCCTGTCCTGACTCATTTCTGGGTGTCTGTCCCATGCCACGTGTGACTGTTCAGGGGTCCTGTGCAGAAACTCCAGCTAATCCGAAGAATGTAGTCCCACAATGCAAAGGTAAAGATGTGCTGAATGGCAGGAGGCTGAGTCCAGGATACTCAACCCCGAGGGGGCAGAGACAGGAGAAAGGGTAAAGCCAAAGGAAAGACAAGAAGGAGCCCAAGGGAACGGGGTCTGCAAAACAGCCCACAACAGCACAAGGGAAGCCATAGGTTCCCCAGACCGTCCAGACTCCCTGAGGCTGACCAGGGTAGGGACCAGAATTGTAATGGGTCATTCCCTGGGACTGAAAGGCAGGGTTTGCAAGGGGTTGGTGTGATTGCAAAAGCTTTTCAAAAGCTTCAGTGTTGGGCTGGAAAGATGCCTCAGTGGTTATACTAAGTTCCATCACACAGGGGATCTGAGGTTGATTCTCATCATCCATGTCAGCTTGGTCAATTAACCAGTCAGCCCTTCACTATATTGGGAGTTAGGATATGTAGGGATCCAGGTCCAAGGAACAAGGCAGCTCGATCTCATAAGGCTTATCAGAGCTTATCTCCCATAAAATGCTGTCACCTAGACAGAGCATTGTACTGCTGTAGGAAGCATTCTTTTGTGCCAAATGCACCACGTGTCCCTGCTAAGGGGATGGGGACACAGCAGCTGCTGTAGGGAGCTGGCCTCTCAGCGTAGAGACCAGCTGGCTACTCCTGTAGCCTGGCCTGAGAGGTTCTTCCACCTCAGGCCCTTAGCCTGGGACAGCTAGACAGGACACATTTCCACTCTTGGCTGTGACTTCCCAGCTGCCTAGAGACTGCTGAGCCCTGGACAGGAATTTCAGGCTGATGGCTGTTGGCCTATCTTCAGCCTATGTCCACACACAACATCAGCTATCCAGATTGGTGGTCCGAGCTCGAACCTTTTTCCTACCCACTGGCCACCCAAATGAAATGCAGGCCTGCTTTGTCCTGTGTGTATGAAAAGATTAAAAAAAATGATGGCCAGGAATTCTGTAATGATGTTAATGGGGAATTCCATTTATTCCTTGCTACAGCCTGCTTTTGTAAACCAAATGATGTCAGTTCCCAAAGCCAATTACAGGCCTCCAATTCCACACCACTGCACACCATTGCCCTACCCATCCCCACGCACCTAGGCCATGTTGTTTGCTCCTGCTTGGGGTGGGGGTCAAAGAAATAAAGCTGGATATTCCCACATACTGCCACTCCTACAATGAGAAGGAACCACAAGATCCAAAGAGACACTTGGGGTAGGTGAGTCTTGAAATAGGTCACAATCATGTCTGTGAGTTTTCTCTATCCTCTGACAGAATAGGGGTGTTTCTTCACCCAGATCAGGGGGCCACCCTCTGAGACATCCCATTTTCTGAGATACCTGCTCCTAGATTTGACCTACTCTCTGTCCCTTCAGGACACCATTTTTTATTGGAATATTCCCCAGGGCCAATCTCCCGCTTTCCCAGCTCCGTCTACCATTTGAGACATCATCCACAGATGCAGTCTCAGTTTTGGCAGGCCCAACCCCAGGGACTGAGGGGTAAGCAAGCCTTAACCAGCACACTGGTGAGTGCACTTCTGGCAGATATCCGCCATGTCCGTGTGGCCCCTTTTCCCCATAACTGGGTCCTGGGACAGTGGCCGTTTCTTGTCTTAATCCTCCTCGGCCAGTGGGACTTCATCCCTCACGGTCCCCTCCCCGTCACTTATTGGCCCTTTGCTGCTTCCTTTAACCCTGGTTACAGGAACACAAATGGCGGATCCACTGTTTGAGGAGTGGCGATTTCACAGATATCCAGGGTATAAGAGGGAATACAGGGGACCAGGTCGCACAGACCTGTGGCAGGAATTTGGGGAAGTAACAATGGGCTCTAACCCAGCTGGTAGGACATGAACCTAGATGGTAGGATGTCTGAGTAAGGAGTCAGATTGAGTAGCAAAGGTATGGGCAGACGCCTGGGGGCAGTAGCAGCTGTGGGACTTCTGTGAGGCACCTGAGCTGATCCTGGGAAAGCCTCTCACAGTACACATCCCACACGACTTTGTAGAAATACTCAATTAAAAGGACACTTAAGGTTGTCAGACAGCAGGATGACACCACACTCTTCTTAGGGAAGGGCCCGAAGTGACCTTCAACCCTGGCACTTTCTTCTCTGAAGGGGTGAGCTTTGAACAAGCCTGCTGTGTGGCCCTATTAGGAACCTGTGCTGTTAGGCCAGTCCTCAATCAGCCTTGGAAAACTCCTGATCTCTGGTGCTTTACTCATGGGAGCTCATTTGTTCAGGACAAACGAAGAGAACACAATACATTATGCTTAAAAGAATTTGAGATTTTTTTTTCTTTTTTGTCTTTCTTGAGACAGGGTCTCCCTGTAGTCCCAGCTGTCCTGGAACTCCCTCTCTGTAGATCAGGCTGGTCTTGAACTCACAGAGATCCACCTACCTCTGCCTCTTGAATGGTGGGATTAAAGGTGTGCACCACCGCAAGCTGTAGAATTGGGGATTCTTGAAGTTAACCCATAGTGGTCATTTCAGTGCCCATTTATCAGAATTCAGCCCTGACAAGGTCCCTAAATCTTACAAGGGAAGAAGATTAAATATTTTTAGAGACTCTAAATACACATAATTTATACTGAATACTCAAACAGCCATCTGGAAACAGGGAATGTTGACAACTTCAAGGACACCTACCATGTATTTTTTTATTTTTTTAATTTTTTTTATTTTTTAAATTCATTTATTTATTATTTATGTGTATGAATGTACTGTATGCATGTAGGTTTGTACACCTGTGTGGTGCAATGCTACGGAGGTCAGAAGAGGGTTTCAGATTCCCCTGGAAATGGAGTTTTCCTGGAATTGGAGTTACAGATGGTTCTCAGCTGCCATATGGGTGCTGGGGATCGTACCCGGGTCCTCTGCAAGAGCAGTCGGTGCTCTAAACTGCTACGCCATCACTCCAGCAACTTTATTATTATTATTATTATTATTATTATTATTATTATTTTATTTATTTTCTGTATGTGTATGAATGTATTGTCTGCAAGCAGGTTTGTGCACCTGTGTCGTGCAATGCCGCGGATGTCAGAAGAGGGTGTCGGATTCCCCTGGAATGGGAGTTCTCCTTGAATTGGAGTTACAGACGGTTCTCATCCGCCATGTGGGTGCTGGGGATCGAACCCGGGTCCTCTACAAGAGCAGTCAGCGCTCTTAACTGCTAGGCAATCTCTCCAGCCCCTTTTTAATTACTTTTTATGTGTATGAGTGTACTGTCTGCATGTAGGTTGGTGCACCTGTGTCGGGCAATGCTGCGGAGTTTAGAAGAGGGTGTTGGATTCCCCTGTAACTGGAGTTAAAGACGGTTCTTAGCCACAATGTGGGTGCTGGGAATCAAACCCGGGTCCTCTGCAAGAGCAGCTCTTAACCGCTGAGCCATCTCTCCAGCCCTGACACCTACCATTTAAAGAGATACGTGATTTATAGACTCAGTACTGCTCCCCAGGAGGTGGTAGTCATGCACTAGCAGAGGAACCAGAGAGGGGCAGACCCAATCATTCTGGGGTGCCATTTGGCAGATGCTGCAGGAAGACTGTAACACTGAACTCAGAAGGGATGTCTCCTCTCCTTTGGGAGTTCTCCCTCTTAGCCCCTGGAGGGGACACATTATATCCCCTCTGAGATAGAGGAGGCCCAAGGATTCTGGATCATCTTGGTTGATGGGTTGCCCCTGATGGTCATCTATGGCTGCCCCAATAGTTAGAAAAATATTTTAATTAGTTTTATTTTATTATGTTCGTGAATGTATTCCCTACCATGTATGTAAGTGCACTTATGTCCTGCAATGCCCCAGGAGACCAGAAGAGGGCACTGTATCCCCTGGAATTGGAGCCACCTTTTTGATCTGAGAACCCAACCCTGCTCCTTTCCAATATTACCAGTGCTCTTAATGACTGAGTCATCTCTCTAACCCGAGAAAATTCTATTAAGCTAACAAATAGGATGTTCATGGGAAAAGGAACATCATATGGTTGTAACTCAGATAGTTAAAGGATGCAAATTTATCCCAAGACCATCTTCTGCCCCTGGTGGACAGAAACAGGCTAAATGTCTACAGAAGGACAGGCAAATAGACAGAACTCACCAGGGGTCACAAGGGCCCATCTCTGTGTAGACATCTTCGTTGCATGGGTTGAAGGCTTTTCCAGCTGAACAGAAAAGTCCCTGGAAAAGATAAAGGAACCTATAAATGAGATCATCCCAAAGTTTGGATGCTTTCTTAAGAGCATACAGAGTGATAATAGACCAGGCTTGAGGGCTGATGTCTTTTGGTAGATTCCTGTCCAATCTAATGAGCAGGGAATAAGGAAGATAGGAATACAGTGAAGCCCAGGTCATCTGTGTGCTTAGCAACTGTGTGCAAACACACCATTGTGCCTATCAGTTCTCATGCCTGAAGGGCTGTGTTCAGCTCAGTTCAGCTGAGCAGATGGGAATACATATACAAACATTATATCTATATCTATATCTATATCTATCTATCTATCTATCTATCTATCTATCTATCTATCTATCTATCTATGTATGTCAGTGTTAAAGGTGAGGGGGAGTATAAAGCACTCCAATTAGGTATAAAGTTTGTCTTGGGAGACCAGAGACCAATGAGTTCTGTTTGAGATTTCCCATGATGCTGTTAAATCTTTTCTGAGTTGGTCTTCCAGTGTGTTCTCTTCTAGGCTTATGTGGCCAGCACTGGTTTTCTGCTTGAAGTGAGGCCAGGAGCTCCAGAGCTCTGAACCAACAAGTCAGTCCAACATGTATGAGGTCTTAGTTAGCTTTCTATTACTGTGATAAAAACACTGACCCATAGGAACCTGTGCAGAAAAGAGCTTATTTGGCTTACAGCTCACAGTCTGTCATCAAGCAAAGCAGGAACTTAGAGCAGGAACCTGGAGCATATCATAGAGCCACACGCTGCTTACCGGCTCGTTTCTTTGGCCCGGGCTCAGCCTGCTTTCTTATACAACTCAGGTCCGTCCGTCTACCCTGAGGCGGCACCATCTGCAGTGGGCTGGGACCTCCCCATCATTGCACAATCAAAAGGCCCCACAGACGTGGTCACTGGCAAATCTAGTGGAGGAAGTTGTTCACATTGTTGGTGTTGACCTCAGTCATGTCAGACTCCCCCTGGGACATGTGTCCTCTCTAACTTGATGTCAGTCTGAGCACTGTGCTCTCCTCACCATCTGTGGTAACAACCCTATTCTCCTCAACTGTCTGAAGACCCCCTTGGAGACCTCCATCTCTCGCCGCCATCTTTCACAGTGTGACTTGAATTCCCTGTGCCAGTGTCAGAGCCTCCTTCAGCTCATGCACCTCAGTGTGAGAGGTGTCGACATCTTTGGTTTATGTCTTATGGATCTGGGAGGTTTTCTGGTAAGTATTGCAGACCCTGGATTTAGACCAATGCAGGATGCAGGACTCTCAGCTCAGTGCTCTTCTGCCTGCACTCAGCCAGTGTTCCCAGCTCACAAGTTTCAATCTCTATGACAATGACATCTCCATGGCCCTCAAGATAGACTTTTTTAATGCATTCTGCTATACATTACTTTCAGGGGTCCGTCCCTACCCTGGGGGGCACCATCTGCAGGGGGCTGGACCTCCCCATCATCTGCACAATCAAAAAGGCCCACAGACAACGGATATCAGTGGCCGACACGTGGTCACACCGTCGTATCTACTTAACGAGGCCAGAGGGAGACTGGTTGCCGCGGGTTTGGTGCTGGGAGGGAGGGGGACTAGTAGGACAAAACTCTAGTGGAGGAGTTCTGTCACACATTGTTGGTGTTGACCTCAGTCATGTCGAACTCCCCCTGGGACATGTTGGGTGGACTCTCTTAACAGTCACGATGTCAAGTCCTCAGCAAAACTGAAACCTAGATGAGGAACATAGTTGGCAGATAGATAGATGGTAGATAGATGACATGTAGATAGATAATACGTAGGTAGGTAGATAGACAGATAGATAGGTTATAAAGATATAGATAATAGGTAGGTATGTGGTGAATATCTTCCAGCCAGAATACACAGAGGAATTGGATCTGTTTTCAAGTTGGAGACTCTACCTTGGCACAGTTTTCACCATAACCGAACCAGATGGGGAATCTTCGCAAACTCTTCATAGGTCGGATCCACCAGACTACCTTTAAAATAGTAGAAAATAGTACTGCAGACTTAGAGGAAGTGTGTCACCAAGTTCATTTCTCAGTTTGCAGAATTTGACAGTCTCCATCATCTCTACATGAATGGTTCCTCAGTGACCACAAGACACAGCTGTTCAGGTAAGTAAGGATGGAGAGCTGTTTCTATAGACCAGAGCAAACATTTGTTTTTCAATGAAAGATGAGTGGGCACCTTGCCTATGTTGCCAGCCACTTTTCAATAGACAGTGACATAGCCATTAGAAATGTTTGAGCATAAGACTATGCAAACATTGTCTTGATGCTATTTTAACCCAATCAGCATTTCACGTGTAACTCATAAAGAAGAGGACTGAATGTGTAAGCAGGGAACACGTAAGGTGGCAGTCTAGAGGTATGGGTCAGATGTAGTGAGGTGTGATGTGACTGAGTTTTTGATAGATTCCTGTCCAATCTAATGAGCAGGGAATAGGAAAGATAGGAATACAGTGAAGCCCAGGTCAGCTGTGTGCTTAGCAACTGTGTGCAAACACACCATTGTGCCTATCAGTTCTCATGCGTTAAGGGCTGTGTTCAGCTCAGTTCAGCTGAGCCGATGGGAATACATATACAAACATATATCTATATCTATATCTATCTATCTATCTATCTATCTATGGCAGTGTTAAAAGTGAGGGGGAGTATAAAGCACTCCAATTAGGTATAAAGTTTGTCTTGAGACCGGAGACCAATGAGTTCTGTTTGAGATTTCCCATGATGCTGTTAAATCTTTTCTGAGTTGGTCTTCCAGTGTGTTCTCTTCTAGGCTTATGTGGCCAACACTGGTTTTCTGCTTGAAGTGAGGCCAGGAGCTCCAAAGCTCTGAACCAACAACTCAGTCCAACATGTGTGAGGTCTTAGATAGCTGTCTATTACTGTGATAAAAACACTGACCCATAGGAACCTGTGCAGAAAAGAGCTTATTTGGCTTACAGCTCACAGTCTGTCATCAAGCAAAGCAGTAACTTAGAGCAGGAACCTGGAGCATATCATAGAGCCACACGCTGCTTACCGGCTCGTTCCTTTGGCCCAGGCTCAGCCTGCTTTCTTATACAACTCAGGTCCATCTACTGGAAACCAGCTAAACAGGTCCATCATTGACCTGTTTAGCTGGTTTCCAGTTTCAAGGTCAGGAATATGCTATGAGTTTAGGACAGAAAAGATACTACACTCTTTTAACAGTGAGTCTGAAACTCAAGAATTCTCTGCATTCAAATAATTTAGAGTCATAACAGTGTTCCCTTTGCTGAGGACTCGGTGTCTGTTAGTTCTCACTTGTGTGGCTGCTCCATGGCTTATGTACAGAGAATTG